>VZRQ01002391.1:9846-61162 GCA_013397975.1 Machaerirhynchus nigripectus | reverse complement strand
AAAAAAAAAAAAGGCAAGTAAAAATGACAAACATTTCACAGAGCTTATCAGGAAGTGTCAAGAGCAGCCTTCTTGGTGAACAAAGAGTTTAGCAGCTAGCAGCTAATATTCTCACAATGCCATCTTGACAAATTTAGCACTCCAAATCCTGAGAGCCCAGATTTATACCCATCTGGCAATACTGAGAGACAAACACTCATCTATCAGATGTGCTGCAGAGCTCACATTCCCATGCAGAGAGCGACAGCCATCCTGTTTTGATCTCCAGCTATCTCCAAGCACTGCGCATTTCCTGATTTCCTTGTCCTGAGCACTGTGCTCTGCCTCAACGGGGGAGACACACCCAGCCTTTTGAAGCTGCTGGAGAGCACTTGTAGAAAGCCCATAGGCAATGTGGGGAAGACAGCTCATGCCAGTAGTATTGAAAGATGGCTACAAAGGACAAGAAAATACCTTTGGTTTTGTGGCACAAGTGAACAAATGCAGCTTTGCAGCAGAGAGCGAGCAGAGATGACAGACACCTGTAGGCTGGCTAACACTGAACTTCAAGGGACGAATCTAGGGTTACATTTGAGTTCCAGGGGGTTTCTTACACAGGAGATACATTTTCAGTGATGGAGGAAAATGCCTCTTTTCTAACGCAATCAGTGTTGGTTACACTCTTTCCCAGGTGTGTAATTTCATTCCTATACTGAATGGAATGGCAGAAGATCAAAAAATAGATGGGATCTGATCTGCTCATTTTCTTCCTGTAGTAGGAAAGCAGGGCAGCACAACAATGCTCCCTGGTGCAGGTGACTTCTGCTTGACCAAAACTGATCGTAGCAGAAGTTCACAGTGTACCAGAATTCCCACTTTATTTATCCAAGAATTAGGAATAATGCCTTCCACATAGATTTGGGGGTTTACTTATTAGATCCCTGGCTGGAGGGTATCTTTCAGTCTTCCAAAGTGTCTAAAATAAATGGTCTATTTTCATATAAGAATTACTCCTTAGAGATTTCTCATGTGGTTCACAGGGGATCTGTGCCATTTAAGAACCATTTTTAGCATAACAAGAAGGCCCTGTAGTGAACAAAAATGTATAATCTGCCATGGAATTAATTTCTTCAAATGAAAATTCTTCTTTTTCAGTGTAAGTAGAACCCAGGCTCACCTCAGGCTTTCAGGAAGTTTTCCTGCCAAGGAAACAGAACCACAAACAACACATCCATCAGTCTGCACAAAGAGCCACAAGGACCAGTTAAATGAAGTCAGGTTACCTTCTGCAAAGGTTGGTCTAAACTTTTGGCCCTGCAGTGGCAGGGATGAGGAAGGAAATAACATAGAGGGAAAAAAAAAAAAAGAAAAAAGATTGAGGCACACAGAGAATGTACAAGAGAGGTACTACTGTACAGATGTCTAACTTAACAAAAATGCTCTATGTATTACCAAGGAAAGAAGTGAACAGAGCAGCCAATAATTACTGCCCAGAAAGAATATTAAAAAAATAATAACAACAACAAGAGTGTTATAGTCTCAGTGTTGATTTTGGCAGCCTTCAAAATATAAATTATATTGTTTCAAGGAGCATCCTTTCCCAATATTCAGTAGCATCCTAGAACATGCCTTGTGTAATACTGCCCATACTGTGAAGTGGAAATGCTTATACACTCTTTTTGACTTGTATTATACATACACACACCTGCATTTAGAGGAGCAGTTCAGTCATGCATAAGAATCTGTAGTTAAAGAGCTCAGGCCATACTTATCTAAGCATGAGTAGCCAGATTTTCAGAGGAACTCAGGATAAAACCTCCTTCTTATTTCAACATTAACTAAACAGCAATGACATTTAAGTTTCTTGCTTTACATACAGGACTTCAGTCATTAACTTCCCCCCTGAAACATACCAACATATACCATTCATGTACAATATATATGCCTCTACGTCTCTCTATCAGTCTCTGTGTGCACACACACTTTCAAATAATGAGGTCTAATGAGCCCTTGGAGATACACAAATGATTGAAAATATAGAACATCAAATTCTCATGTTAACGACACCTCTAAATGGAACAGCAGGAATCAGAAAATAAAACTAGACCAAATACTCAACCTTAACAACTCCCCAGTGTGGCATGGCAGTCTAGGAGAGTATAATAATGAGATCAAATACAAATTGCAATATGAAAAGTGAAAATTCAATATGCAATATGAATAATACAAAATTACATTAGTAAAGTGTCATCTTCTATTAGTAGAATATCCTACAGTATATGAATCCACCTACTTTATGCAACATACCCAGGCTCTTTTATATTTCCCAAATTTATCTTATGGTAAAGTAGCTATTTTCATACGAACCGGAACACTTCAGAGGCAATAAAAAGCCAGATTAGCAGAATGCCTAACCTCCACCTTCATCCCTTTTCTTCAGAGCTGGCTGCAGAGTGTGGCTGCACAGACACTCTCCACACAGAGCCCCAGTGGGGCCCAGGCCTCCCTTGAGCTACACCACATTTGCTTTGGACCAATAGAGGACAGAAAGAGCCCAAGCAAACTCAAAGCATCATTGCAGCTGACAGCAACACTTTACTGGGAAAGCAAACACGCACAGGCTACAGCTGCTGATGAACAAAAACCCTTCACGTAAACAAGACTGCTCAAAATTAATCCTTATGCTATGCAGAACTACCCTTTTCGAGGAGAAAATATGTTGTTCTTTTATTTGATATGCAGTCCTCCGAAATCTCCTAAAATCATGTTGTAAGCAAAAAAATATAACAATTCCATTTTCTTCAGATATATCAGGAAGTAAAACCAAAGGTTCAGCATGTATTGTTTGCTTCTGAAATGAAGGCCAAAGAACACTGCAGCAGCACACCTTAAATCAGCAACGCCACTCGACAGGATGGGTTCTCCCTGGCCTTTATGGATACCAGGGATGTCAAGTCTCCTCCTGCTTCAGTCTAGAGACACTCCATGCAGCACAGTGCTGGCAGTCTTTGGCTGCACTATTTGCTCTCATTTGTATTTCTGTACTGGATTCAGCACAGTGAGGAACAGTCCTGAGCAATTCATTTTCTCCAGCCGTGCTGTTCAGCTCCTCTCACCCCTGGGGACTGAAAAGAAATCTTTGACAGGTAGACAGCTCCCTGTGTATAAAAAAAAATCCCCGATGTCAGCCAGAAATCAGTAGCTGACCAACTGCAGTAAACACAGTGAAGTCAGAGAAGCAGCAAAAGAAAGATATTTGAGATGAATTTGCATCCAGGGGCAGTATATGAGACAAGGGCTGCCTACCGACCCACCAGACGTGCACTGGGGGCTGGGAGTTTGCCATGTTGGTATCTCTGTCCTAGGTGGGATTTCCTGCTGAGATGACCAGAGCTGTACACAGAGCTTTAATTGCCATTAGCTGGAGTAATTTATTCTGGTCAAATAAAAATGTCACTGATGAAAACTGCTGTTGCTGACATGCTGATGGTTGGGAGTGCTGACAGATGCCAACGCCAGCTTTAATGAGGTTGTTTGGTTGTTTCTCAAAGAAATGTTGCTCTAAATGATGCATCATTAGTAAGCTACCGAGCACCATGGACAAGAATCTCTTCTGGCATAGAAATATTCACCCTTGTAAAGAAGGCAGCAGAAGACCAGGACATTTAAGTTCCAAATATTTACTTTGGCCAAATGATTCCATTCAAACAGCAACATAGAAGACATCATAATCACCACTCAAACCTTTGCAGATATTCCATGGTGCTGTGCTCCAGCATTAAATTCCACATGGACATGAAAATAAAAAATATATAGCTTGGCATAAAATTCTGGATTGTCCCTCCACCATAAATGACATTCACAATCTTTTTAATAACAAGGGATTTCAGGGAAAAGAAAAAAAAAAGAGAGAGAGAAATTATTATATTAGGCTATCTAGTTCAGTACAGGAATAGCTAACAAATAGGTGAAATTTCCTACATAAGAATTTATTATAAAGAATTGACCAGTAAATCTGGGGGCCTTGAACTAGCAGGCATTTGGGTAATTACAAGTTTTGCATTTGAGAAACAACGCTGCCTTCATTATTTTCTACTTCAGTGATTCTGAGCAGGAAGAATTTAGGTCAGTAGTGAGTCTGAGTTACTGCTGGTAATTCAACAAATAAAATTCTGCTCTATCCTTCATTCTGTATGAAAATAAGTGAGCACAGGGCAATCTATTTTATATGTCTATCTTTTAAGACAGGTAACAGACAAGAACTGTTAGCGATTGCCTTTGTATTTTGAAATTGCTTTTGAAGACACAGTAATGGACTTCCCACACTGAGCTTGAGACACGTGACAGCATCAGAGACCTGGCCATATTTGCCTCTGTTGGTCCATGGCATGTGAACCCCATACTCAGATAAATTAACAGGTATATCTGGGAGATCTGGTATAAGAATTAACTAAATGGTGGTGAGAAATTGCTGTAACTCTGCTAAGTATGGCAGTGACTTAGAGAACAGGAGGAAAAATTTATTTTCCTGTGGTGGTGAGGAGAAAAGTTAAGGGTCTTTTTAACTATTTGTAGTTTTCTATGTAAGTTCAGTACATTTATATATGTGACTGGTTTTGTAATACATTAAAATTAATTTCTGTAATACATTCTTGGATTTAAATTATACTGCTGAAATTGTGCAGTCTCAGAACAATTGTAGGCAGAGGTAGAAGTCTCTTCTCANGGACAGAAAGAGCCCAAGCAAACTCAAAGCATCATTGCAGCTGACAGCAGCACTTTACTGGGAAAGCAAACACGCACAGGCTACAGCTGCTGATGAACAAAAACCCTTCACGTAAACAAGACTGCTCAAAATTAATCCTTATGCTATGCAGAACTACCCTTTTCGAGGAGAAAATATGTTGTTCTTTTATTTGATATGCAGTCCTCCGAAATCTCCTAAAATCATGTTGTAAGCAAAAAAATATAACAATTCCATTTTCTTCAGATATATCAGGAAGTAAAACCAAAGGTTCAGCATGTATTGTTTGCTTCTGAAATGAAGGCCAAAGAACACTGCAGCAGCACACCTTAAATCAGCAACGCCACTCGACAGGATGGGTTCTCCCTGGCCTTTATGGATACCAGGGATGTCAAGTCTCCTCCTGCTTCAGTCTAGAGACACTCCATGCAGCACAGTGCTGGCAGTCTTTGGCTGCACTATTTGCTCTCATTTGTATTTCTGTACTGGATTCAGCACAGTGAGGAACAGTCCTGAGCAATTCATTTTCTCCAGCCGTGCTGTTCAGCTCCTCTCACCCCTGGGGACTGAAAAGAAATCTTTGACAGGTAGACAGCTCCCTGTGTATAAAAAAAAATCCCTGATGTCAGCCAGAAATCAGTAGCTGACCAACTGCAGTAAACACAGTGAAGTCAGAGAAGCAGCAAAAGAAAGATATTTGAGATGAATTTGCATCCAGGGGCAGTATATGAGACAAGGGCTGCCTACCGACCCACCAGACGTGCACTGGGGGCTGGGAGTTTGCCATGTTGGTATCTCTGTCCTAGGTGGGATTTCCTGCTGAGATGACCAGAGCTGTACACAGAGCTTTAATTGCCATTAGCTGGAGTAATTTATTCTGGTCAAATAAAAATGTCACTGATGAAAACTGCTGTTGCTGACATGCTGATGGTTGGGAGTGCTGACAGATGCCAACGCCAGCTTTAATGAGGTTGTTTGGTTGTTTCTCAAAGAAATGTTGCTCTAAATGATGCATCATTAGTAAGCTACCGAGCACCATGGACAAGAATCTCTTCTGGCATAGAAATATTCACCCTTGTAAAGAAGGCAGCAGAAGACCAGGACATTTAAGTTCCAAATATTTACTTTGGCCAAATGATTCCATTCAAACAGCAACATAGAAGACATCATAATCACCACTCAAACCTTTGCAGATATTCCATGGTGCTGTGCTCCAGCATTAAATTCCACATGGACATGAAAATAAAAAATATATAGCTTGGCATAAAATTCTGGATTGTCCCTCCACCATAAATGACATTCACAATCTTTTTAATAACAAGGGATTTCAGGGAAAAGAAAAAAAAAAGAGAGAGAGAAATTATTATATTAGGCTATCTAGTTCAGTACAGGAATAGCTAACAAATAGGTGAAATTTCCTACATAAGAATTTATTATAAAGAATTGACCAGTAAATCTGGGGGCCTTGAACTAGCAGGCATTTGGGTAATTACAAGTTTTGCATTTGAGAAACAACGCTGCCTTCATTATTTTCTACTTCAGTGATTCTGAGCAGGAAGAATTTAGGTCAGTAGTGAGTCTGAGTTACTGCTGGTAATTCAACAAATAAAATTCTGCTCTATCCTTCATTCTGTATGAAAATAAGTGAGCACAGGGCAATCTATTTTATATGTCTATCTTTTAAGACAGGTAACAGACAAGAACTGTTAGCGATTGCCTTTGTATTTTGAAATTGCTTTTGAAGACACAGTAATGGACTTCCCACACTGAGCTTGAGACACGTGACAGCATCAGAGACCTGGCCATATTTGCCTCTGTTGGTCCATGGCATGTGAACCCCATACTCAGATAAATTAACAGGTATATCTGGGAGATCTGGTATAAGAATTAACTAAATGGTGGTGAGAAATTGCTGTAACTCTGCTAAGTATGGCAGTGACTTAGAGAACAGGAGGAAAAATTTATTTTCCTGTGGTGGTGAGGAGAAAAGTTAAGGGTCTTTTTAACTATTTTTAGCTTTTCTACATAAGTTCAGTACTTTTATATATGTGGCTGGTTTTGCAATGCATTAGAAATGAATGTCTGCAATACATTATTGAATTTAAATTATACTGCTGAAATTGTGCAGAGTCAGAACAATTGTAGGCAGAGGTAGAAGTCTCTTCTCACTGCTCAGTCCTCTGGTCTGAGAAAATAGTTTGTTGTCCTCCAGGGATCACCAATGTATGTGAATTAACACATTGTTCAAAAACATTTCTTTAGTCCATCCTTAGTCCTGATGGCACCTGCCAGCATTTCACATCCCAGTTGTGCACATCCCAGTGAAACCATCAGGATTTAGGCAAGTTATTCAGCATGGGTGAGCATAAAAATTAAGGATCCAGGCACATAGAAATCAGGCCTCACACTGTAGTAAATCGCCTTGTAAGTTTTACTGGCATTTATACTTCCAGTTCTTTCTTTTACTGTCTCTCACTACGATTTCTCTCTTATATATAAAACATAATGCAGAGATCTTCTTTTTAACTGAGCTTACCTAAGCACTCTTCCTTGACTGTAAAGGAGAAAAACTAAAAACTGTAAGGAAAAGCCATTACTTTTCAAGTACTTCTTCCTTTAAAAACATCCAAGGCATTCAATATGTTAATTAAATTTTAATTAATAATTTCCTTTGTGCTAAGAAAATGCCTATTTTATTGCTAGAACAAGCAACTTAGGACAGCATGAAGCTATCTCTAGAAAGCATGCTACTAGTTCTTCTTTACAGGAGAAAATACGCCAGTGTCACATTAGGAGAGGGAAGTTATGCTGAAGTGTTTAGAACTGCAGCATGTACCTTGAACTGGCACAGAGAAAATAAAGGCTTTGGTGTTTTACTGTGTGTTCCTGCTACTAGGTGTTCTGTGTTGCCAGACAAAACAAACACTTAGGGGAATCTCTGCACTTTAGTCAAGGTGAAATTCCAGCCCCATCAAATCAGCAGGTTGAACTGAGTTTGCTGCGGCCAGGATTACACCCCAGTCATTTGTCCAGCCTTTCTTTTTAACTCTTCACGTTTGCAGTCTTTTTAAATCAGTGTCAGAAGAGACCTCAACGGGAAAATCTTGGCTGTCACAGTCACACAGTCTGAAAATGAACAGAAGTAACCCTCATCCCCTTCCCCAAGCCTATCACGTGCAGCCATAAAAGCCATCTCTCTGTCAGTCCCTCAGTTTCTCCTGGATGTGCGTATTGGAGCTCACACTTCACCTTTTAGAACACATTCCTCGCCCAGCTTAGGTGTCCATCAGTCCTTGTGCTAAGATTCCCCCGAAACGGTTCCCCTCTCTAACTTACAGACACCCGGCACGTGTCCCCTGCGCTGTGATTTCGGCAGGCTGTGCAAGTGCAGCCTTTAGGCCTTTTCCATGCAGACACACACTGGCCCAGCCAAGGCGCTCCCGAGCTCTGAGATGCTCGCAGAAGACAAGCTCTGGGCGCTCGGATTCAGCACAGCGCTAACAAGGCTGAGCAGGACACAGCCGCAGCGGGCATTTCCCAAAGGGAGTCATTCCCCTTCCCTCTGACCCTGCTGACCTGCTGCACTTCTTTCCACTACATCTGGAAAAACCGTGGCTCCCAAACTTGTGTGAACTTAGCATGCTGCAACCCTACCTGCTTCTTATCACATTTTCTAGTCGTCTCCCTGCTTTTAGACACAATTTGCTTGAAAATGAGTCTGAATTTTCCATCGTGCTAAATTTCTATTAAAACCCCTGCTGCTGGCAAAATCACTTTTAATTCAGACATGATAATGTTAGTTTCCATGTTTGCAGTGAGTAACAGGTTTTATAAACCCAGCTAAGGCTGAGGTAAAGCCTCCATTCAGCATGGAGATCATTCCTACTGCACTTATGATCTCTGCCCATCTTCACAGTGGAAAGATGTCAGCTCCTTCTGTTTTCTTTCAGGTGAAGCCACATTGCCACTCATATTCTGTTAAACACTTGAGGTGCTTAATCATATTTGATTTAAAATTAAGTGCTTTGAAAGGTTTACTTTTGAATTTCCATTCACCAGAAGCAGAAGATCATATAATTCTTCATTTGTAGTGTGTAAGAAAATAATTACTTCTACAGAAGCAAGGTTCCTGTCTCAATCCTTGCATATTTATCACGTTAAATAAAAATAAATTTGTGCTTTGTGGTAGGTATTATAAGAAAGCCAGACACCACAGCTCTCTACCAGCTAAGATAGAAAATTACAATGAGATTAATTTTGCCCAAAAAGTGTGAAATCATTTGAATATATAAATAAAATACTACACATTTTCAAACTTGGAAGTACTGAACATACTTTATTAGAATGTCTTAAAGGGACATGGCCAAGTGAAAAGGCACATTTCTAGCTTTGTAAAGTGAAATAACTCTTTGAACTACTGGAAAAAATTGATTTTTGTGTCTTTTGTTACAGAAGTGTAGTAAAAGCTAAAAGTTGGAAAAGGCCTATTATTTCGTCCAATACATAGCAATATTTTCACAACAATTTGTTGAAGAAAATTTTCATCAGCTCATGCAATAGCATTTTCAATTTTCTCATATCCAATATTTTGCAATCTGTTAAATTTTAGTGTAAAGAATTTTTATTTTCCTAATCCACCCTTTTTTACCCAACAATCTGCAATCTTTTCAAAGTGAAATCCTGAGAACTTTGTTATTGACTTCAAATTATCTATGTTTTTGCCCTTAAGGTTTGCCTATTTTTTAATTTTTCTTTTCATGTATAGCTATTGTGCAACCACATTAAAAAGCATTACAGAGCTTCCCAGGTTTGGGACAATTTATCCAACTAAATAACTACTGCTGGCAGTAGCTTCTTCCCACTGTTGTCTGCATGGCTATGCAGTCAAAACGTACATATTCATTCCCATTTTCAGCCCGTTCTCCCCCTTACCTGCTGATATATAAAAAGTCAATCTCTCTCTCACCGACACCAGGATTCATCTCTCCCCTGTGGTGATAAATCTATGACATTTCCCAGACACACAGAACCATGCAAAAGGTACCTTGGTCCACGTGTAGACACGTCTGCTGGAAATATGCCTGGAATGAGCAGCTTCAATTGGTGCTTCAAGGTCCTTGTCTGACAAGTTTGACTGAAGTACAAAGGGCCATTACAGTTTCTATTATTTTTCTATGAACAAAATTCAAAGCAACAGTACAAGAACAGGCACAACAAATTATCTAATGAGAAGGCAGAGGAAGAACAGGGACTCTTCTTCCTAAAATACTGTTATGCTTTCTGCCTCACATTGCTCACCTGACCAAAATATTGTCAAATCTGTTCTCCCACTCCTTTATCATCAATTTGAGAAAGGAGTGAATGGCTGAAAAAATCCTAACCTGGTCTCTAAGCCTTTGATCTATAGACAGAGGTAGAATATTTTTTTTCTGATTGTTTCTGGAATCATCTGCATTTCCCATCTTTCTGGCACCCTTACTCACTGCTGTCTTCCATTCTGTACATCACTGAGGAAGTGTCTTTTAAAAAGGGAAGCAACAGCAGCACACTGGGAAAGGAGAAGCAATCAGTCAAATCTGTTCGGGGCCTCCTGCAGTGTAAAAACAATTATTGTTCAACTTGCCACAGCAAAACCTGATGCATGTTTATCTAGATTCTGCCTCTCTGATGCCTTGTTTGAGTGTTGCTTTAACACATTTTCATGGTTGGATGATCATTTTCATCATTCACTTCACACGTTCACTGATGTGTCATTAATTAATATTAATCACAAGTTGTCATAGAAGTGCAAAGACTAGGGTAGCCTATACATGCTTCATTAAGCTAATATAGCTTAAGAAATTAACTGGACTTCCAGACATATTGGCTATTGACTCTAGTGAGAGTGAGTACCTAACACTCATCTAACTTAGTGTTAAGTATACTATAAAGATGGAGTATAATGAATCTTGCAAGATCCTTCACATTCCCAACAAGAAATTTTAATGTATCAGTTTGTGCTGAATCTTCCTGTAAGTGTTTAAATTTCTGTTTATAGGAACACACATAGAGCTGTTCCTCCCAGGAATCCACCCTAAATGTGTTAAACACAAAGGCTGCTGCATCTCTATTGCAGGAACACAGAGATTACGATCCTGAAATACATAGCTTTGGTATCTTTCATTTAATTGCAAGTTGTTTTGGAGATATCTTTGAACAGGGTGTAGAGCTCATGCTGGCCATTGTGTAAGATAGAAGTTGTCTGGTGCCATGAAGGCCTAGAATTAGCCTTGCTTTCTGTTGCTAGGGTAGATAGTTGAACATGAACAGAGAAACATGAACATGAACATAAATCTGAACGGAGACATATGATTTGAATCTGCATATTTGAGTTTGCAAAGGAAAGCAGCACACAGTTAAAAAGTTAGATTTATGTGGTTTCCTGTGTAATTGTTTGCTTGGAAATTTTATTTTGTCAGGGACCTCAGCATAAGGCGATGGCAATATAGGATTCAGTTCTGGAAGGGGCCCCCTAAAATATCAAGTCAGTCTCAGCGATTGTAATTAACCATGATCATAAACCAATCAAGCTTAATACCTTAGGTTTATTACAAAGCTTTATTAGAAAGCTGTTCTCACATCTGATCCCTCTGAAGATTAGAATCATTCTTTTAATATATTCCTAAATTTATTCATGGCCATTTGCTCCTGTATAGTCAGTCTTTGGCTGATGCACCAGTTCTGTTTCCCTGGTGTTTATCCGCTGATGCAGTTAGAAACAACTCTCCAGTCAGTTCTCACTTGACTGTATTTTAAAAATATGTGTATTTTAGGCCTCCTTATCCTGATCATAGGAAAGTACAAAAATTAAAAAGAGATGGAATAAATGGAGAATTTCAATGGGTTTGCTTTTTCTTTCAATTGAAACAGCTCAGGTATCAGTTAATGCTAAACTTCCTGTTTGAGTGCTCAGACTAGATCAGCCCTTCCTGAGCAAACCATGTTTCCCACTGTGTTGACCTTTCCAGATGACAGGACTGACTGAACAGCTGACACAGCCACTTCATGGTCTTTGGGTGTGCAGGCAAAGCAAAAGCAAAGATGTAGGAAGGAACTGATGATACTGATGGAGAAGTCACACTTCTGTCCAAACTGGATATCCTATGAAGCTGTGAATTTTATAACTCAAACTAGAGTCTCGGATTAGCATCACAGCCAATACAGAACTGTAACACAATACATAACTACACTGGATTTTTCCTTCTACGCTGGACAACTAGCAGCACTAAAATGATAGAACGATGCCCTTCTGAGGGAAGTGGCTGGACTAAAATCTCCTGAAAATTGAGCTGCTAATGGCATCAGAAGAACCTGGGTCAAGTGATACAACGAAGGCATCATTTTTCCAGGAACTGACAAGATTTGCTGGCTGGGTAAATCAAACCGTGTTCCACAATGGCAGATGGAAAGGAAATTACTCTTGCATAGGCTTGAGAAAGTTTCTTTAGCCAGCTCTATCTTTTGCCAAACCTGGCAAGTAGAGCTGGATGGCAGCTGCAGGCTGGCTGCCCAGGTCCTGTTAAGCAAGGCAACAGAGGCCTTTTTCGTGATTTAATCAGCACTGGAATGTCACTCGGCTTCAGAATGCAGAGTATTCATAAGAACTCAGTCCTGCTGTGCTAATCAGAGACTCTCATTGTTGAATTAGCATGCGTGGTCTCCGTAAGTACTTTCTCCCAGTGACTTTGACTTTTCCAGGATAAGCAGTTCAGTAAACTGTAACAGAAGTGCTGCAGACATCTCTAAGATAATGTACTCAGAATGGTGTGATAATAGAGACGAAATAAACAGTCACTATAGTCGATCTCCCAGAAGGATGCAGCACCACACTTTCAGCAGGAACATCAAAAGTCAGTCAACCAAGCTGAAAATTAACTACAAGCAAGTACTGACTTCAGTGTCGTGGAAAACACAGACAGCAAGCTACAGTGATGCTTTAAAACACAGGATTAAAATGCCTTTGAAAGCTATGAATTGCTTTGGTTCTTGCCATAAATGGAGAGGCTAATCAAATGATGGCACCTAATAAAATACTTGGAATATAAGAATGCACTTGGGCTCTTTTTGTCTTCTGTTATTCTTCACATTTCTAGGAGTAAAGATACTTTTGGTGGGAAGGAGGGGAAAGATTTTGCCACAAACATAATCAGGATCCTTCAGGCTCATATTAACTCTCTTCACGTTTTCTTGAGATGTGGTCAACAAAGAGGGCAGTAAATGGAATTTTAGTTTTGTTAACTTTGTCAGCTTTAACTCAGAGATTTTAGCACTGATCTAATGACACTTAGGAAGATAAGAGTTGGCCTTTATGGGACTTATATCATTCCAGCAAAAACTGCTTGGTGCAAGAGGAACCCCATGGAGCTCAAATGCCAAGTGAACATGTGAAATACCAGGTTTTAAAGTGGAGTTTGGACAGCTGTCATGCTGGTTTGACTTCAGCCACAGCTCTGAATAACAGGAAAACAGAACTTTGCATGGAAATTGCTTTTCTGGCCTCTGGCAGGATACACCAGTAAGGCACTTTGCCTTAATTTTGGCTGTTCCTCCTGTTCGTTCTTCTTTCTATCTTGTTCTGTTCTGTCATTCTTCCTATGCTCTGTATATTTTATTTTTTAAAGATAATTATTTAAATCACTTTTCATTTTTACAAATATTAAAGTAAGATTTAATACCTCAGTCAGGTATTGTGATAAGGATTCCAGCTCCAACATCAAGCTGAGCTAGTTATCTTGTAATTTGATTCATGACATAGGAAGAACTGTAAAAGACTTGCACCAAAATCAGGGTTTATTTGGTTTTTTGTCACTGATTGTAGATGCAGATCAAGCAATTAAAAGTTTTGTAACAAATACAAAACACTGCAGATTATAAATATTAAGAGCACCCCAAACTATTTCCTACCTGCTACTATAAAAGTCAGAGAATACTTGTTGATAGTTTACATATTGGGACTCTAAACATAAGATCTCCATTTTGTGCCTTAAACAGCACAACACTTTTCATATTTCTTTTGCTCTATTTTAGATGCCACTTCCTTCAGTATTAGCTTTGCCTTGGAGTAAAAATACATTTTAAAAGCAAAAGGAGTCTTGCTACCATGATTAGATTCTGAGATGTATCAGTGTGAACTTCTGCTTAGAAAGGAGATTTAAGTTATGGGACCCCACAGAAGGGACCACCCTCCCAGCAAGACTTTCCCCAGTAATCTATTGCACAAGGCATGATGGTGCCTCACGCTAAATTTATGTCTCAGGTTAGGCACAAATCTTTTTACTTTCTTAGCCTGAATAATACATCTTATTTCATTGAGGCTCTGTGATACTCTGAATCTCTGAAAATTAATCCAGAAAAGTGTTGCCTTCTGTGTGTATACTGGACAAGAAGACTTCACCTGAGATTCACTACTACATCAACAAAATTTACAATGTGAAGTGCAAAAATACGTAAGAAGAACACAAACTAAATCCAGGAGGAGACAGAAAGTGTGTGAAAGGTTTTTGTTACCGGTGACAAGAAAAGAAACAACACACTGGACTTGAAGGTAAACAGATGTTTTAAGGTAAGTACGTGTTTCTGTAGAGAGCCTGGTGCTCCCACCAGGCTTTACAGATTGATTCATTTCAATCCTGTTGACACAACAGAGACTAAATCCCTCATACTTTGGTTTGAATTCACACATTTACCTCATATTTACTCACTGAAAATGCCGATTCTAATACAAACCCCTGCAACTGTACTTCTAAGAGACTGTTTCAAAACAGACAAGAAAGAGAAAACATTCAGATTTCAGATATATTTTAATGTGTTCAGGATTTCCTTAAAGGATCATTGTCTGCTTTATTCCTCACCATGCCTGTTTGTTTGACAACCGTGAGCAAAGACATCGTGTAGTCAATCCTGCTTCTTTTACATTTGCACTTCTGGTAAACTGGACTGGTTGCCCTTATAGCAAAATAAGACTATATAAAATAGTTTCCAATGTTTTACTTCAGAGACCTAATATGTAAATAGGGTATGAAATAAAGCCTCTTTGATTATAAAAAATAGAGTGAGTCTTGGCTTTCTTGAAATCCTTAACTGAAATGAAGCTGAGACAATCAAAGTAGGAAATTTCAGCTTCGGCAGGATATGTTGATGCAATCAGATTTTTTAGTGTCTTTGAACCATAACTATTTAGAATTGTATCAAGTGCGATGAACATTGCAATTAATTTCTTGTCATTCGTAGTGATACCTGAATTTTTATTTCAAGTGATGTTGACAATTCACAGAGATGTTGAGCTTTAGCACACACATCTCATTAGCCTCAAGATGGCTGTTCATGTGCTTAAGCTGTCACACACTGAGTCCTTGGGTGGAAAAAATGAGGTAATATTTTACTTTAAGAAAGGTCAGGAAAAAAACACTTCTCAAAACCTCAAATTCAAAAAGTACTAAAGATTCTTGAAGCAAAATTAAAAATATATGGTATAGAACCTTAATCCAAAATTTACTGATGCAATTCTGAAATATTTAAATTTACTTCAATATGATATTGAATCAAACCCATATTCCTGAGCTATGTAAACAATTTCTTTACCTATTAACAGATTCATCATTTACTTACAACTTTATTACCTCCTTTGATTTATATAGTTTCTCCTGATTTATACCAGCAGATCAACATCCCATGTTATCACTGTTTTGGTCTGCGTGTTCTAGTTATGTGTAATACAGGAAAAATCAACCATAGCTTAAAACCCACAGACATTACAAAGGTTATCATAACTTTATGGAGCAGTAGAATCCACAGATTGCCTCCTCTTAAAGACAGACAGGGTTTGAGCTCTTCTGATGAAATTATGTTTATCACTCTTGAATCACCTTTTCTTGGCATCCTCTGCTGCAGCACCATCCTCTGTGCAGCTGGTGCCACTGAATTTGAGTTATTCTTCAGTCATACTACCAACTGGATGAGATAAATAACATCAGTATTCTTTTCCTTACAGATGGAATGAATTTAGCAGTTCATAACAGTTGTAGACATTCTTTTCTTTGTCCAGTTCCACACTTCAATCCATCAAAGTATTCTGCTTGGCATTTGAATTAATGTAACCTAATTTGTGGGCAACAACTCCTTCTGTTATAATGAAATCTTTCAGTCTTTGATTTCAAGTCTATTCCATAGTCTGGGCATTTTCACCCACTACCAATGAACTTTGTTTCAGATATCAAAATAGAGAATAAATACCATACATCTGAGCGGTGTGTCACTTGTAATTATAATATCTAAATTAGTTCTTTTGATTATTTTTTAAGAAAGACCATCTTTAGTTAATTGGAATTCAAGTTTATGCAAAATATCTTCATACCGTTTTGTTTGTACTGAATGAAAACACCAGGGCTTTTTTTTTTTTTCCTGGCTGAAAAGATGCCAGCAGGAGCAAACTAATGAGCCCCAAAAAGAGAACATTTGTACAGCTGGTGTCTGAACGTTAGCAAGCTGCTTGTTTTTGACTGACACTGTAACAGTCATGGTGGTGCAAGGTGATCAATAATACTCCCTCTGTGACAATGTAAATAGTATCATCCAAGAAGGATTGCCAAGCAAAAGTATTCGGAGACTCAGCTCAATTTGGGTAAGCGTCCAAGACCTCAGATCTTTCTTCTAAGTGCCTTACCCTTTGGTGTCTCCAAGTTTCATTCAAAACTATGTTGATCAATGGCTTGTTCCGAGCATTCAGGGTTGCTCTGATAAATGGTAGGCAGGAAGCATGATAATAAGAACAGTGTTTAAAATTAACAGCTATTAAGCTTTTAAAAGATTCACTTTGAAAAAGGAGTTTCACTCCTGCTGTTTACTTTGAGTTAGATAATTCTTCCACATCAGCTTCAATTTGTTGAGTATTTAATACACAGAGCAGCTACTGTTGGTTTTCATGCTGATATATGCAGCAATGTCCATAACACAGATTATTCAAAAATTTTACTGGATGTGTCTACACGATCTTAATTCAACTCCAGTAGAGACTGACTTCCTTAGAAATAAGTAAAATAGAACCCTATCTGATTACAGAGGACAATGGTTTGTCACTATTGCCAGAACTGTGGGTTTTTTATAATCAGTGCAGGAGTACTCCTGGAGAGAGAGGCTTCAAAAAGAAAAGGAGGAAAAAATATGAGCACATGTAAGGCAACTTGAAGATGAGATAGGAATACTTTGAAAGATGGATGCATCAAAAGGGCAGAAGACAATTAAAATTATGAAGATATGAAGGCATGAAGGCTACAGATATGGACGACGAAGGGCTGTAAGCAATGCTTTTGTATGTTTTTCCTGGGTAGTAGGAGTGCTGTGCCCAGAGCTGAAGCAATAAGATTCAATAGTTTGGAGAAGTAGAGGTTTTTTTCATTTTTATTGTGCTTTTGGAGTATTTAATGCCTCACTAGACCTAAAAAACCCTAGGGTCCCATGCTCATTTCAATTCAATTAAGATATACAGGCTGTGCAAAATATATATCGATAGGGAGCCACATTTTCAGGAATAACTGCTTATCTGTGCACTTTTTAGCTCATTATAACAGGCTCATGGAATCCAACCTTAAATAAAGGCTGTTGGTGGACTAAATTACAACACAGTATCAAGAGACTTCATGAACTAGATATACTCCATTTTATTAAGCTTTCATTATATATACTATGAGTCAGCAAAATATTCAGGCCCTGCTAACCAGAGTCCTGGTACTTACTCTAAATCTTCAAGGCAAATTTTTTTTCCCAAGGGCTCCCTGTTAATCAGCTGTAGGTTTTGGCCCCTGTTAAAACAGACTTGACAGAGTGTCTGTCTCACAGACATTTTGAATCTCCTTCCAGAGAGCTGCCAAGCACCCAGGGAGACAGCAGCATCCTCACTTCCATGCTATAAGGCATCGTCCTTCCATGACAGTACCTTTCCACACAAACACACCAACTCCCTAAGACTTTATTTTCAAGATGAAAAAGTTGAAAAAGTTTTTTTTTTAAATTCTGAATAAGTGAACAAGCTATTTCTCCTGGTAAATTACTAACTCTGGTTTGAGGTTAAGAAGGGGGCTTTGTCCCTAAGACCTCCCACAGTGAGAGCGATGATGCTCTGCCTCTTTCCCTGCATATGGCCTTGCTGTCTGAGGGACTGTAACTCAACATGCAATCGCTGCTTTATGTAATAAACATGCTGGTGTATGCCTAAAGGTGAAAAAACGCTCCAACTCTGATGATGCTTGTGGGAACTCAGTACTTTTTAGGTTTCTACCTCTGTCAGATGCTTGAAATTAGCCCAGATCTGCAAGATGCAGGGAGGCCTGCCAGGGAGTGACAGCACATCTCCTCAGGCAAACACAAGCAGTGTCTGATGTGGGTTTTAGTCCTTTTCTCCAACCATACCTTCTCCAGCCATGAGAAGGCCAGTTATCAACACTACAAACAACCTTCATCGTGTGCAGGTCAGGGAGCTCTGATGCCCTTCTGCCAAAATGGAGTAAGCCCCTTCTAGCCTGCAGAGAGAGCCCTTGTCATCATTCACACCGTAACGGGCCAGATGAAAGAATCCCAGCCTATGGAAACGCCTTTGATCATTACATTAATTTCCTCCTCCTGGGCCCTTATCGCTGAGGGGGGAGAAGGTGCTGGCAGGGGGCAGAAGGGGTGGGCTGGTTATTTCAGGAGGGGCAGGGAGCTGCTCTTCTGAGCAGTGTTCAGGTGTGAGTGAGGGCAGTGGGGCTGCCCCAGTGCTGTGGAAATGCCCCTTTTGGGGTTACGTGGCTTGGGCTGCGTTGCCTCTGTGTGGTGGAGTTTCCTGCTGAGCTGTGTGCTCAGGTGAAGCCGTGCTGGGGGTGCAGGGCCTTTGGGCTGTGGGGCAGGGGAGTGGGCAGCTCCTGCCGGGGGCTGTTAGACCTGCTTGGCACCAGCCCCTCAGCCAGGCAGTCAGAGCGAGCAGGGCACTGTTTTGGGGGCCAGCGTTAAACCATCACCAAGCAGAGGGTGGGAAAGCCTTCTGTGTGATTTTTGGGGAGCCCCTGGAGCAGCAAGGAAAGCTGGGGCCAGCCCAGAGGAACACCTGCAGTTGCTGAGCTGTGTGAGCCCCTTCACCTCAGAGAGGGGGTGTGAGGGGCCTGGAGCGAAAGGGGAGCCGAGGTTTAGGCGGGAAATAAAGCCTCGAGAAAAGGTGTGAAAACGGCAGCAAGATGGTAGACTGAGGGGAAACAGCATCTTCAGAAGGAGCTGCCAGGCTGGCCTGGGTCCCTGTCCCAGCTGGTTGAAGCATCTGCACCTCCACTGACAGGAGCCCAGCAGGAAAAAGGGAGAGCGCTGGTGGCACCCGCAGGGACCTGCGGCAGCTGGTGAGTTCCCTTTGTCTTGTTTGGCTTTTTCGTTGGAAAGCATAACTGATAGTAAGCATGCTACAAATATAGCTCCAAAGGGCATCACGGCTCTGCAGACACTCCCATGACTCAGTTTACTTGTTGCAGTTGAATGCATGAGCCTTTAAAAGTATTCTGTGGGTTAATTTATTAATTGACTTATTATAATTCTGAATTGTTAAAATGAAATATAGCTCCTGGCACAAAGGCTAAGCATTATTTTTAACCATTGAATGTCATCCAGATGACTTTCAAAAAGGACATTGGTGCTGAAGAACGTACAATACCAGAAATGTGCAAGTATAGATTGTAAGCAGACAGGTCTAAGTTTATACCAATCACAGAGTTCTTCTGATAACTATGTGGTCAAATAGAGACATAGTAGGATGTGACATATGAAGAAAGTAAGGGTGCCTTCTGTCCTGCTGGGGACCTGGAAGCGTTTGCTTACTCCTACTCTCTACTGAGAGTCCTGAAACTTTTGAGTTTGGCTATCAGTGCCACGTTTGAAGGCTGTAATACCAATGAGGGGTTGGCCTGTGGATGTGCAAAATGCAATCCACTGTCTTCAGCTACCAGAGGCTTTGAGAGGGTCTTTGTTCATTCTTCTTTCTTCCAGAGAGGGCTGGCAGAAATCTCAGTCACTGCAGTTCAGAACCCTTTTTTCTCCTACATCTGATTGATACCAGCCCACCTGAATACAGCAAGCCCTGAATTTCAGTAACTGAGAGCCTAATGTGTCTAATTGGGCTCTTGGACAGCTGTGAGCAATCACCTCATTATGCCAGTATGATGTGTCCCTGGTCTCATATAGAGATACCTTGAGTGAAGAAAATAGTGCACACTTTTTCTCAGTGGTGATTAGTTCTTGTTTTAGCCCTAAAATGCAAAGAAGAGGGGGGAAGGATGAGGATCTGATTGCATTTGTGTCTCACACTTGCATAGATATCCCTAATTGTGCCCAGAAATCTGACTTAATTGCTGCAACTCACTTGCCATTTTAATGCAATTAAAATAGGTATAGAAAGTTGGGAAAAACATGTGAGAGCTACATGGGAAAACTAGGGAAGATAAAATTAGTGGAAAATAATAATAATAATAACAGCCAAAATAACCAAGCACTAAAAAAATAAAAACAAATATTAACCAGAATATCCAACTCAGAATCTCTGATTTTTTGTGTTTACCTCTTAATCAGTAACAAAAGCGAATAAGCCCATTTGTTGCTTTTGGAGGTCACCTTTAAAGGTGATTTACAGTTTATGGTGCTACAGTAATTTCTGAAGAGATATGGGGCAAATAGAGAGCCACTAAGCCTATCAAGACTGTTGGAAGCTTGATGATAGTGGCATCAAATTAAAGACAAGCACCTTGTATCTCAGGCAGTCCTAGGGGAAAAAGAAAGGAGTGTTTTTTACCTGAAGTAGTAAAAAGTATGACAGTGGGTGTCATATAACTTTTTCATT
This sequence comes from Machaerirhynchus nigripectus, assembly GCA_013397975.1. Lineage (NCBI taxonomy): Eukaryota > Metazoa > Chordata > Aves > Passeriformes > Dicruridae > Machaerirhynchus > Machaerirhynchus nigripectus. Next base: position 40,553 of record VZRQ01002391.1, on the reverse strand, counting down.
ATCCTGTCACACTTGGAAATTCTGCATTGCAGCACCTCAAAGTTAAGCGCAAAAAGAAATTTATTGCAGTTTATCAGCCCTTTAGGGTATTTGGGGTTTTTTATTTTTGGCCACTTTGCCTATCTAGATTTCAGATTTGGTATTAATCATTTCCCATCTCACCCTTGAGATGAGATGAAATAACAGGGGACTGCAAAGCTAAATTTAGATCAAGGGAAGATACAGCTTTCCTTCTTCTTGGTTGAAAATATAAAATGAGGAGATCAAAAAGCTGTTTATTCTCTGTTAATTTCAGTGTCACTTTTGATGAGAGGATATTCTCTATTGCCCAAAACAAATTGTCTGTGTGTTAAATAGTTTCTGTGGCATTTTGAATATGGCAAAAATCCCTTTGTTAATTTTTGGTTCTCTACTGAAAGTGAAAAAGCAGTTGCATCTTGGGCCTGGAAGACAGGTCTCCCTTACATGCATCCACACATTTGGGTATGTTTTTTTTAATCAGAACTTTAAGAATTTCCTGTCTTCTTTACATGGCCAAATCTTTGTGGTTGTGTGAAATTGGTTTACTTATGTACAAATCCACACTCAGTTAATGATTGCAACATGTAAGTTCCTGTGTGCATGCAGAGAAATTTAAAAAAAAAAAAAACACAAATAAAAAACCCATCCAAACAAAAAAACCAAAACAAAACAAAACCAAAAACAACAAAAAACCCACAATTCAAACTAAAAGAGACCCACCACGCACACAACAAATCCCACAAAAGCCGAGCAAAACAACCCACCTAAACAGGCATCATTAAGGGCATTCAGACTCATGGTAATGATTTGTGATGGGCATCTAAAAGTAATGCATATAGATGATCATTTCTGCAGGGTTTTTGGAGTTTGAGTGATTTTCAGTAAATCAAAAAGGGTTTTATTTCTTTCCTACTTATACATTTAGTATTCAAACAAGAAAAACAGGATCCTAATGCCCAAGGGGAACTAATGCCTGTTCAAGAAGTAATTAGATTTCTGCTTAATTTATAGTTATATTAATTATTAAGTCACTTCTCAAGGCATAAATTTTTGGGGAGTCTGGACAGAACTGAAGCTTAACTTTGTTTACATATCAGAAGAAAATAGCTTCTTCTTATATGGGAAGAAGAGTTAGATATTGAACAGCTTTGGCAAAGACCAGAAATTCTATTTGTCATTGTTATTCTAAATCTGCTGTTGTAGCTCCACTCACTTGAATGGGAATGATTTATTGAATTACCCATTTGGGATCAAAAGCAAGATTCTGTCATTCAGATGATCATAGCAAAAGGAATACAGGAGAGGATGGAAACTTTGAAGATAGAATATTTCTGTTCCTAGCTAGGGGATAACTCTTTCAAGCAGGGTCGCAGCTAACACAAAAGGTTTTGTGTAGCTGTGTTAAGGAGTACACAGTATCTTTCACAACCTGGTCCTTTTTGCTGCCTTTATCTGTGATCAAAATGGAGAATCATTAGGGATTTGAAAGTGCCTGACTAGAAGTAGATTTGAAAATACAAAAGTACTTCTGCATTTCAGAAACATGTAACACTGGAAGGAAAGCAGGGTGTACCAGCTATAACTATCAATGCTAACACAAACACTTTCTTCCCTTCCCACTTTTGCTGCCTACACATGCACAGCAATTTCTCTGGCTGCAGGTACTCTTTGTCCAAGCATCTCTTGTCATGGCGGGTACCATCCTAATGCCAAACCAGAAACTCTGAACTCCATTGCAAACCATTGTTTTCTTCCATGGACTTACTATTTGATTTTACATCACCTTAAGAGCTTCAGTGCACATCAGAGGCTCATAGGCTGATAGCTCAGATAGGTAGCTCAACAGCCTCAGCTCATTATGTTGAGAGTTGGATAAGGCTTCATGAACCTGATGTGCAAATGGCCTGTGACTGTGCAACAAGTTGGGCTTGTGGTCTCACTGCTTCCTGTCCTGCAAGATTGCAGTGTGTCATGGACAAGTGCAGCTGTGACCCTTGCAGCTGTGAAGCTTGAAACTTAGTTCATCCTCTCACCAAAAAATGTGAGTACCTTTCTCATGTCGCTTGTTTCTCAGCCACAGGTAGCATTGTACACATCGGTCTCTTCCCAGTGTCTGATGGCTTATTACTTACTGCTTGTTACCTTGATGGTGTTCATTGTTTCTCTGCTGGCTTTCTCCTTCTTGGAACATTTGATCAGTCCCATCACTGTCCTTGTGACACTCTGGTCTTGTCTTTACGTGTATGTTACCATGACTGAACAGAAGTGAATAGCTTTGGTATTTTTTCTCTTTGGGCGCTTTTTTCTCCTGCTCCAGGTGCAAGAATATACAGAGGCAGCCTTCCATTCTCTTCTCTGCATTGTTACATATAATCTGAAACATAAAGCAAGTAATCTATAGAACAGCCTCTCTTCAACAGGAGTAGTGTCTCCTGACTTTGAGATAAAGAGAATGCCAAAAGGCCTGTGATAATAGGCAAGATAGGTGAAGAAGAAAATAAAAAGTCGGTATCATATAGCAGTGATGGTGAGCCAAGGCAGAACAGCAACTCCCTCCAACTGATGCAATGAATTTAAGATTGCAAATTATCAAGCTCTGCGGTTTTGGGGTACAGACTACCATTTCTTTTAAGATTATTATACTTTATAATATATTTACCCTTTCTGTTTAAGGTCTTCTTACCTGTAAAATGTTTATTTCCTTAGGAAAAATAGGTAAAACCTTCCCACAAAAAAGCAGTAGGAAGAGTCATTCCTGAGTTATTTGGGATGGAACAAGAGAACCATGATTATTTAGAAAAAATATTTGCTGAGACCTTGCAAGCCATACTTCAACCCACAGTGGACTTGGAAGGGCATTGCAGAATAAACACCCAGAAATAAGTTTATAATAGAAACCTTGACAGGCCTAAAATCAAAGCAGTACCCAGGTACCACTATAATTAAGAGCAGTGACCCTTCAAAGAAAAGGTTTGCCAGCAGGTAAATAAAGTGCCATTGTGCAGCTCACCTCATTTAACAGGGAAATTTGGAAAATTATTGGAAAATTGGCATCCATCAGTGCCACCTTAGACATCAGTTATAAGAGACAGCTGCCTGCTGTGGGATGAGCAGGGTGTATGTACTACTAAAAACAAGGCCTTTGTTCTGAGAATCATGCTACAGTTAAGCTGAACCCTTCAATCTGTAGCCTGGTCACAGCTGTCAGGTTCTTTTAATATAGTTTTTAATCATATCCCGTCTGCCCCAGCTTGGGTGTCTGTAATACAGTAGGTCAGGTGGATAGAAATATTCAGATGAGTGAGCTGAGCTTCGGTCTCTCACGTGCAGTTGATGTGCCAGCACGAATCTGTACACATGCTCCCTCTCCCTTTCTTTTTTTTTTTTTCCTAACTTTGCATTTCAATTTGTCAGTGTAGTTGAGCCCTGTTTTGACTGATTCATGGGCTACTGCAGCCAGTAAAAGCTGGGGGGGTTTGGTTGGGGTTTGTTATAACATGAGTGTTGTTTTTAGGCACTTTCACAGAAGCCTGGTAAAATTTCTGAATGGCTGTGGCTACTTGGAGTGTCAGGGGACGCTGTCACAGCTGAATCCTTGCATCATCACAGGCTGAAACAGCAATATTGTTTTCAGAGTGGTGGGAAAAAAAAACCAGAATGGAGTTTGGAATAGTTTTGTTTATCATTAAGTGTCTTGTTCTAGAGTTTTGTTTTGTGTGCTTTTCCTTGCATGCAAGCTCTTCTGTGGGACAGTTTGACCCTGGATTTTCTGCAGGGAAGGTAGCCAGGTTGTCTCAGGCTTTAGCTCACGTTACTGGGGGTTCAGGCTTTTTTTTATAGGGTACATTATTTTCCCCAAACATTCTATGATGTGTGTGTCTTGAGAGGGAATATTTTGCTTTTTTAATCAGGGATAATGATTTGGACTTGCCAGACACTGGTGTTAAGGCAGATCTAAAATTTAAAAAAGCTTAAAAAGCAACTGAGTTAAAGCAGTAAAAAATCTTATATAATTGCTCTCAGTTTTTAACTTACCTTCTCTGCCTCAACTTCAGATTCTAAACCTTAACTGTTTCTATGCTGGGAAATAGAGAAGGAAAATTTTGCATTTAAACAGTGGCAGGTGGGAAAAATCAAAATTTTTCCCCACTAATCTGTTATTACTATCTCTTAATCTTGAACTATTGCCTGAAAAACACAATGCAAATCAATTGGAACTCCAAACTAAGGACTGCAGGTTTGGAAGCAGCATGATTATTTTTCCTCCCCTCTGGCAGTGTTTATTTCTCAGTGCTAGTATTAGCAGACTGGTGCTGGGTTTCTTTAGCAAAACTGAACATGTAGGTGCAGTCCTAATGAAAATTAATCTCTAAATCAAGCTGTATTTTTTTAAATGACTCGTTAATACCTGGTGGGTGTGTGTTCATAGTGATTTGAGAGAAGCTTGAAGCTGTAAAGCTTCTGGCAGCTGTAATTTTGACCACTGAAGAAGTAAAGCATGGCTTCTGGAGGTTTCACTTGCTTAATCCCTTTTCTAACACCTCGCAGATTGCTTGTTTATCAAACTGGCTGCTTTGATAAAGCTGTTTATCTCAGATCAAGAGCACAGTATCTATCAACTTCAATTTATTGAGTTCTAAGAATAAGAGTCTATCAGTTTCATTATCTGCATCGGCACAATACTTTAATTTTGGAATAACAGGCTGCATTAGCTGCTACTTTCTTCTTAAAAATGACATCCTGGAGCTGTGGGTCGACAGCTGGCTGACTATGAGCCAGCAGTGTGCCCAGGTAGCCAAGAAGGCCAACAGCATCCTGGCTTGTACCACAGAGAATGTGGCCAGCAGGACTAGAGCAGTGATCATGAGGACACACTTCAAATTACTGTGTATTTTTGGGCCCCTCACTACAAGACATCAAGGTACTGGAGTGTGTCCAAAGGAGGACAGTGAAGCTGGTGACGTGGCTGAGGGGGTTTATCCTGGAAAAAAGGAAGCTCAGGGAAGACCATAGTACTCTCTAAACCAACCCAAAAGAGGTTGTAGCAAGGTAGGTGTCGGTCTTTTCTTGGCAGCAAGTGACTGGATGGCAAGAAATGGCCTCAAGCTGCTCCAGGGGAGAACAGGCTGCCCAGGGAAGTGGTGGAGTTACCATCCCTTGAGGTATATTGAGGGCATGTTGATGTGACCCTTAAAGGCTTTGATCTCAGCACTGTGTCAGGCTTGGCATTGGTGATTGAGGCTTTGGGGGGTGTTGGTCTGTTCCAGAGGCCTAAAATGCCTTTCCTACCCCAGCCCAGGAAAATGCTGTTGCTCAAAATAAACGAGAAGACAGGTCCTACCAGCTCAGATTCAGACTTAATATTGCAAGAACTCATTTAATGCAGAAAATAGGTTCTCTTCCAGTTGTAAAACAAAATTACAGTAATGTGTTGGTGTTGAAAAGAAGATAAAATCAAGGGGTTTTTAGTTTCTGATTAAAAACTTAGGGGTTAGCAGGAATGACAGCTGTATTAATGCATGCTGGAAGCATATTTTGATAGCAGTGTAGAGGAAACTTGCCCTTACCTTGTTTTCTTGTCTTGAAAAATCTGTGAGCCTCTAATGCTTCAGCTGAAATATTAAGCTTCCGGAGCTATCTGGTTTAACTAGTTCTAACACTTTGAAATAGCTTGTAGGAGGCTACTGAAATAAATGTAGCTGCTTCTTTATCTCATAAGATTTTTCCTTGGGTAATTTAGCTTGCCTCTTACACGTAAAATCTTCTGAAGATACAAGATCTTGGAGACTGCTCATAAATCCATATTTTGGAAATGTATAGTGACCTTGCACTTGTAGGTGTGGGTGGGTAAGGTATGAGTGTGATCATCTATCATCACACGTAATACTGGACAAAGTAGAAAGAGCTAAATGCAGAACTGGTGAAGAGGTTAAGCCAGTGATTATGTCATTACCTGCCAGAGCTGCTTTTCAAGCAGCAGGGTGGTGTGGAGCAGCACATTCTCTGTGAAATGAAAGGAAGATATAAACTTTCACCTCTTGCTGACACTGAGGGGCCCATTCAACATGCACCCATGAAAATCTGACTGTTGTTTATTCAACCTTTGGAGCCCACGTTCTGAAGCCCAACCTTTCTGCCTGGAGCCTTTCTGAATGTGTGTACTTCTTGCAGGACCCACTCATGAGCAGTGGAATCCACAGGTGTGCTCTCTTGCCTGCTGCTTGACCCCTGGGAGTATTGCTCCAGGGACTTAAAGTCTGGTGACCTTTGAGTTCACTGTTAGTGTTTGAAATTGAGCATTACTTACCCATTTAGTTCTTACTGCAAACAACACCAGGGGGGCCCTACTAGATTGTAACAATGATCCTTCATTCTCCAATGCTGGCAGTACATCTTTAATTAGGAAAAGCACACAAGTATCAGTTGCCCATTCCCCTCATGCTTGTCCAACATCCTGAAAGGCTGTATTCAGAATTTTCCTCTTTCTCTGGGCATGTGTTACAAGTTCAGGAAAAAAAAACAGTATTAATATGAGTGGTGGCAACAAACCTTTTGTCTGTTCAGGCTTCAATATGCAATTTCTGAGGTGCTCCTAATGCCACAGCATTCTCTCTCTCTGAACAAAGTTACTCAGATGACACTATTCTGTTGTAGAAATTTTTTCTCTTTGCAATACTTTAACCCTTTCATTAGTTTCAAGGAACTAAGATTTGAATTTATGTCACATAGGGTTAATCCATTCTCTACAGTGAAGTGCAAAAATTTCAGAAATAATGTAATCTGTTCTGCTGCCATCCGTATAAAATATTGTTTACACTCCAGGCCTATTGCTTCAGGAAATTATTGACAGGAACAGCTGCTCCTTCAAGAGAAAAGTAGAAAAGTCCTTCCTCTCTGACCAGGGGCACTTTTCAGCCACCTTTACTTTATCACCGTAACACAGAAGCATGGAAGATTGGATTTCAGACTTTAAATAATAATAAAAAATGTGTAGCAAAGAAACTCTCTAAAACTTCACTCGGGAACTTCTGTGAAGCTCTGAGCCATCTCCTTGTGCTCCAAAGGATTCGTTCAAAACAAAATGAAATTCGGAGCATAAGATATACAGTACAATCAGAATCCAACTTCAAATGTACCTCATTGCTACTGAGTTGAACACTGTAATTACAATTATAAGTCTGCAGTGCTTTATGCATAAATTATTTAAATTAAACCACATAGATTATTCAAATTTTATCTCCAAGAAACACTTCCAAAAGGCTGCTAACACACACATTGCAACTCACTGCTAACATGAAAAACTCTTAAAGGTTTGATTATTTTTTCAAATCTTTTTTTGGAACCAGACTCTGTGCAGTGACTTGACTTATTTCAAGTTGAATGAGTCTTGGGTTAAATGGATTTGGTGCTGGTAGTGTATTTTCAGATCCACCTTCAAGCTCAGTTGAGCAAAAGACTAAGCTGGTGCCATTCAGTCTGTCCTTTCCTATAAAAAACTGATATTCTGTGAGGGGGTTTAATGCAAAGCAAAAGCCTCTGCAGCAAGAAGAAGGAACTCACACTTTTTCCCTTGTAGGAGCAGCTGTGGCTGGTGTAGTTATGACATGATATTGACAATTATTCACTTGGGACAGTCCCAACAAAAGAATACCTTTTCACATGAAAATATTAATGAGAGAAGGTTCTACCAGGGTAAACCTGACTCCTGGAGGGCATCCCTTGTTTTGAGCATTTCTTATGGATGCTAGGAAAAGAAATTTGGTCAGTTCATTCCTCTTATGACAGCATCTGCAAAGTCCTGCAGACAAACAGGTCAGAATACCTGTAGCAAACCATAACATTTGTATTTTCAGCAGTACTAAGGTAAAATTCGGTTCTGGGAGCAAATTCAGTAAAGCCTTTTACCCTTCTTTCTGTCAGTACCTTTTTCCACTGAAATCACCTAAACAATGTTTAATATTATGAATATTCTTAAGCCTGTCACTGGCTGGAGCCAATATTAAAAGGAATCACTGAATCGTGGTGTACAAGAAACTGGTTTGCAATTTACAGAAGACTGCTTTAATCTTCTTATTCTTGGACATCATAATTTTGTATTCCTCAATCACACTAAAGATTTTCATTTAGTAGAGCTCTGTTTCCTGAAAAATCAGTGGAAAGTGGAGTTAAGCCAACACAGAATGTCTGAAAACCTCCTGCTTGAAGTTTTTTATTCATATTAGAGTGACAATTTACTGCTGCAGAAGATGTAATAAAGAAGGGGATGCTTTTTAGTGTCATCTTTTCTGGACAGTAACTAACAGGGTTTTGCAGATAGTTATTTGAAAGAGAAATTAGTATTGCTATGACACTTGGATACCTAATGAGAAAGAAAAATAGACTTGTTCCACATTGCTGGAATTGTGGACGAAGATAACTGAAGATCTAAAATTCCTCTTGGGCTTTGTATTTCTTAAATTAAAAATGAAAGGAAAAGTTTTCAACTTTGAATGCTTCATCACAAACTGAGTATTAAGTTAGTTATGCGCATATAGTAACTCACTGAAAATGACACATGGTTTGAAGGTCTATTAAAATATATATTTCTGATTTTTTTTGTATAGGTTACTTAAACCTTTAGTCTTTGCATGATCAGGTAAGCAGGGCTGTATGGGGCAACCCTCTTCAAGGCAGATGGCCAGAGCTGTTAACCTCACGAAACACAGCTGCTAAAGACCAGCAGTGAGATATTCCTTTATTCCTGCAGTGATGGAAGTCATGATTCTTCCGTACGTTATTTCCTGGTGCTAAGGTTTTAATACCTCTTCCAGATACAGGATTTGTAGTACCATGTGATTTAGATCTTCACTTGTACTTTCATCTTTTCAGTTCTGGAAAGCACCACAACAGTAGCATGGGGGTTTTATGGTTTGGGGTGGATTTTTTTTTTTTTTTCACCCCACGCAGATCTGTGTGTTTGGTACTCATAGGAAAGGTCTAACCTCAATGCCCATTTTAGCCCTGGTTTTGGGATGAGTCAATAGAGCCTCTCTGAAGTGCAGAAGACAGCTTGTAATATCAAATCAGTGGATAAACAGGAATGTTCAGTCATTTCTTAATAGAAGTTCTCAGAAGAAAAACAATAAACATATTTTCTCTCCCCCCTTAGTTTCCTTTAATGTATACATTTGTTAATGTCCTTCTTTGACACTGTTTTACAGTTAAAGTATTTAAATCAGAAATAAACTTTAATGTTGCATGCAAATTATAAACTCATCATCTTAATTTGTGTAATGAAATCATGTCCAGGCACAGTGTGACATGCTAAAGATGGTGTTATTTCCAACCCCTGTGGTTTATAGCCCACAATTCTGTGATAATTTTTTCAAAAATCCTTTAAAGGTTCCCCATGTTATCACTGAAAATACTTCTTTGTTGTCTGTAATTATTCTGACAGAAATGTGGTAGATTGTAGGTTTAATGAATTGTTAAACTGGCTACAATTAACTGGGTGTTTCAAAGGCATAGTTCGTCCTCTTTACACAGAACTGAAGACAAGTACATCCTGTTTAGTGGCAAAGCTCTCACCATTCAGTGGTAGCAGGATATCAGCCTCCTGTGGCAGAGTTGAGAAAAGGCTGCTTTAATTTAATGCTGCTTTTTTCTATGCATAGGAGTACAGAGTGTTTGTCTAGTACTGTATGTGTACAGTTGTTAAAAATAATCTTGTGATGAAACTTGCACTCAAATAGAACCTGCTTGTAGCAGAGGTTGCCCACTGCCCCAACATAAAGCAAATCTTCATACACAACAAAAACATTTACTTAATAGGAAAAACTAGTGCAGTTCTCAAAACAATTTAAAGTTGATCAACTCCAGATCAACCTTAAATCTTATTGATTTCCCTTCTCAATAAATGTGCATTTATTCACGCTCATTTGTAGCGTGAATTGTTTGTAAGTGTAAATATTTATAAACACTTCTTTCAGAAAAGAAGCCGTTTGCCTGAGCAGCAGCTTCTGTTCACCATTACTGTTGGTTACTGTTACCTGCCTGATAAAGTCCCACACATGCATCATGAAAAGCTTTTGGAGAGGTTTTCAGTTGGTTTAATATGTTTCTTTACTATCAGAGAGTCAATCAGCCAAAATGTAAAATAGAGGTAAGAGCTTACATGCATCCCCACAGCCTTTTTTACACTGATAGTGATTGTAAAAAGCATCTTTCAAGGAACTTGGAACTGCTTTGTCTGAACAAGTTGTTTTCTCTATCATTCCTCCTGTTTTTCAGAAGCAGCCAGGCTTTTTAACTATTTGTTCTGAATGGGTTTTTTTGCTAAGAGCATTTCCCATTTTCTGACCTTTATTTGACCACTCATGTTCTACTTTCCCATCTTAATATAATTATCAGTAGTGAAGGGTGGAACCCTTAAAGCAATTGTCTTTTGAAGGATTTTAGGTTTTACACTGATGAAGTAAATATTTTAAAAATAAAAAACAAAGTTTATTGGAAAGAATTATTATAGTCAGGCATTTTATTCTATGAGAACAAGGATATTAGGGGTCAAATATTGCTGAAGAGCCCAAAGGCCTGTGCAAAGGAGAGAAATGCCTGCTTCCATTAAATAAGCCAATTTTTTTTACCAGGTCATTCTCCTATATTATAGAATCTTCTCTCTTCCTTTAAGTAATAGGGGAAAAAAAATCTAAGAAGTTACATGTACAAGTGCATATTTTAGAGAGAGTTTTAACTTTTTATAGCTAGATACTGTTAATTTTACTTCCAGCCATGTTAGTAATCCATAATTTACTCCAATTTATGAATGCATGCTCCCTCTTTTATTTTCAGTCATCAGGCTTCAGGGAAGCTGTTGTTAAAGGAAGCCTGAATTTCAGTTTCACTGTATGACTTGGACTGTGGTTTCTGAATGATAGGTTTTATTACTGGCTTATCCTAATGCCCTGCAGGTTGGAATCTTCAAGGCTGCAACTGCATCTGCAGCCCTGGGAGCTATCAGGGATTAGATGTTCATCTGACAAAACCATGGAGCCAGGTGGCTTCTGTGGGTACCAGTTTCCTGGAATTTACCCTAAGATGAACGAGGAAGGAATACAGTTATTACAAAGGAATGACAGTAGGAAGTACATGAGTCAGAAGAGGCAGGTGGAGGAGGACTATTAAGATCTTAGATATGTCCCAGAATGGCGAGAAAAAGCATGATGCAACCTCCACCACCCCCTTGTGTTTGCTATCTGAGGTAAAATAATTACAGCTCTTGAGAGGTTGGGTAAAGTTGATGTGTTGGGGTTTGCTCTCCAGCATTGCTAAGTCACTGTAAACATAGAACTCGCGAAGCTGCGTCTCTAAAAGGAGTACATTCTGAGCTCATCGAGGCATTTTAGGAATCTGTTGTTTCTGAAGTACTGAGGCTGTTATGCTGAACTTTCTCACTGACACAGTACTGAGGAGAAGCAAAAGGACTGAGAAATAAATCATGACTGGAGCCTACAAAGGCAGTAAAGCTGAAATCTTACTGTCATATATATGGCAGTAGTATTTCAGCCTAATGTTTCATTTCCATTTCTCCTTTAAAAAAATTATAAACACATCAGCCTGAATCTGTTGCCCTGTATTTGTGCAGTCCTCAGTGCTGAAAATTGGAGTGTTTGTGCATTAGACTGCACTGTCAGTAACAGGATGTGATGCATATCAAAGGCAAGTGTGACTCAGTACATGTTGCTCATCTTAAGTAATTCATGTCATAGAATCGTAGAATATCTCAAGTTTGAAGGGACCCGTAAGGATCATATAGTTCAACACTGTTCCTCACAGGGCTGTGTAATGTTGTTATTGGATGGATTCTGTAATTATTCCTGGTCATGCCTCTGTGGTTTCACTATTACATGTCCTTTAAGACTCCTTTTTTCTGTTCTATTTCCCCCAAAGATTTTTCTCCTAAGTGTCTCCAAAACAATGACAAAAATCAAAGGTTTCTTCTTTCTTCAAACTCCCTCTCCAAGGCTGTGATGAAGCTGCTCCTGTTTAATGCCAGTGATCTGGATGCAGGAATCAAGCACACCCTCAAGTGAGTTTGCAGGTGACATCAAGTTGGGCAGCAGTGTTGATCTGCTGGAGGGCAGGAAGGCTCTGCAGAGGGATCTGGACAGGCTGGATCAATGCCTGAGGCCAGCTGTGTGAGGTTCAAGGCACAGAGGCAGGTCCTGCCCTTGGGTCACAACAACCCCATGCAACACTACAGGCTTGGTGAGAGTGGCTGGAAAGCAGCCCAAAGGAAAGGGACCTGGGCGTGCTGGTCAGCAATCAGCTGAACATGAGAGTGTGTGTGTGCCCAGGTGGCCAAGAAGCCAATGGCACCTGGCCTGTATCAGGAATAATGTGGCCAGCAGGACTGGGGCAGTGACTGTCCCCCTGTGCTGGGCACTGGTGAGGCCACACCTCGAGTGCTGTGTCCAGTTCTGGGCCCCTCACTACAAGAAAAACATTGAGGTGCTGGAGCATGTCCAGAGAAGGGCACAGAGCTGGTGAAGGGTCTGGAGAAGCCTGAACAAGTCCTCAGAGGAGTGGCTGAGGGGGCTGGGGGCCTTTAGCCTAGAGAAGAGGCTCAAGAGGGGACCTCATTGCTGCCTTAATCCAACTGCCTTGAAAAGGAGGTTTTAGTGAGGAGGGTGTCAGTCTTTTCTCCCAGGTAACATGTGATAGGATGAGAGGAAATGGCCTCAAGTTGCCCCAGGGGAAGTTTTGATCAGATTTCAGGGAAAATTTATCTAAATGTTGGTCGTGCTTCTCAAGGAATTGATCGAGTCACCATCCCTGGAGGCATTTAGAAGAATGTAGCTGTGACACTTGGTTTAGTGGTGGACTTGATGTTCTTTTAGGTCTATCACAACCTTAATGATTCTATGATTCTAAGAGCTATCAGTGTTCTGAAGGGATAAGCTGTTTTTTTAAGCATTATTCACTGGTTTTTGTCCAATCTTACACTATAAGGAAATACAGTTTGCATCTGTGATCTCATTATTTTGGATGAGGAGGTAAAGAATGGAAAGAGCACTGAAATTAACCTATGGTTTGAAAAGTCTAATAAATATATTCTGTATATACTCATTTATGTCATGGTGAGAAACAGACTCATGAAATTGTCTTAAACTCTAAAGTATAAATTTTTTCAGAATTTTTCTCACAATTTAAATCAAGCATGGCTTGTAAATTAAGAAATGGATTAACTGTGACTAATTAAGGAGATACACAGCATTTAGATTTGAGATTTAATTCAGAGATTTTCGTCACCTCCCAGCTTCAGTGTTCATCAGTATGTCTCAAAAGGCTTATCTGGTAAGCCTATCTGGTCTGTAGTGTATATTCACCTTTCAAAAATCTTCCATCTGATTTAATATGCAAATAAATCTTATTCTTCTAGTTCACAACTAGTTATTAAAAGCGTGGACAGTCAAATGTTGTCATCCAGAGTGTTATCAACACATTTCAATTTTTTTTTGCATTGTTTCAAGTTTTCTCAGTGCTGTCTTCACAGCAAACAGACACCAGCCACCTTCCCACCTGCTCAGGGTTCTATAAACTACAAATAAACTGCAGGTTGTAAGAGTTTGCCAGATCATTCCACCAACTAAAGCAAACAAGCTGTAACACTGAAAACTTGTGGAAAAATGAGTGTGTTTTCATTCTTTTACCATGAACACCTTTTCTTATTGCCATGAAGTATGCAAGTTTCATCTGAGACTAGGGGTCTGTTAATTGAGACATGTGAAGTGTCCTGTTTGACTAATTGAAGTCAGATTGCTTTGGAAAGGTACCAGGGAGAGCTGCAGTTATTTCAAGTTCTAGTTCTTCCCTTTCAGCTATCACGTGTCACTGGATCAATCCTGCAAAAACAGCTACAGCCCATGTAACTGAAAAAGGGCTCCTCAAAGCTGAGAGGATCTCCTCCACCTGTGGATGGAGCAATTCTGAAAGACACTGGAAAAAAAATTTGTGCCTTGGGCACAAACTGGTGAAGAATTTCATTAAATCCCTTTGGTAGTCCTTTTTTTAGGTTCAAGATGGGCTGTTACATGGAAGGATGGGAGAAGACTGCAAGGCACCTGGGCCTTGACTGACAAAGAGTCTATTCCAAGCCTCAGTGAAATATTCCAACTGGACTTCAGAGGACTCTTGTTTGTACTTGCATTTTTAAGAGCATATGTAGAAGTTAAATGTCCAGCACGCTGGAGAATGAGTAGTGTCACTCCTGTTTCCTGACACCCATTCGTGTAACGTTAGCCTCATTTTCTCTTTGTGCTTCTAATATTCTGACAAACCTCTAACATTCTAATATCTGTGTCTACACCGCCTGCATTAAATTAAATTTGTAATTTAAAAATAGCACACTTTTTACAGCTTCAACTTTCTTAGCCTCAGTAGCAATTGGTTATGTTCAGGCAAAGAAGTGAAATTGAAAAAGGACATGTAAGTGTTTTTCAAATTATTTCAGGTAAATAATAAGCAACTTTCCCCTACTGCTGTTATACAGTGATAGCTCTCTTTAATTTTCCAGTGCTAAATTAATTTACAGTTGCTTCAGACCTCACTAATTTGCTCACAGTAAATGCACATCTGGGAGAGTTCTGGGGATCCGGAATGAAGAAATACAAAATGCAGTGCTCACTTATTATGAAATTGCATTTCTTAGCTTTACTCTGTCATTATGGCTGTATGTAGGTGGAAATACACAGAAACATGAAAAATATATTGAGAGAAGCCTGACTAGCTGAGCATTTTGGTCAGGATTTTCAGAGATCTCTGGGAGTGGAATGCCTATTTCCTATTAAATTTCCATTAAGTTATTGGGAATCCACCCCTTTTTGGAGGATTTTAGTCATCCTTGTGTTAATAGTCTCACTAAAATTACAGTGATAAATGTTTGGGGTTTTTTTTAATGGGAAAAAGTGTGTTACAAAGTTTACATTTGTACCATAAGACAGATGAAATCATAGTGATCCCCACTGGCTTTACCAGGCTTTGGAATAGACCTTTTCATATAAGATCAAGGATCTCTACACAGAGGTAGAATAAGATGTACTAGAGGAATATCAGCAACATGTTGCTGGGTTTTGTCTTGCTAAAATAAAATTCCTTAAAAGATCAAGCCTATAGCTTTCCTTGGATCCGAAGCATTTATTGTTTTGGTGCCTTTCCTCTCTCTTACTAGATTTGTAACTCAGGTGTTTGAAGTTAATGCTTAAATTGTAATGAATGCAGCCCTGAATATGATGGTAATATGGCTGAGAAATAAATGTACCTGCACAATTTAATGTTATAACCTCTCATCTCACTTCTGGGGTAGTAAAAAAAAGGTGTTTTGCCTGGAGTGGTTTCTTGTCTGCCCTTCCAGTATACTTCCTTGATATTTTGGTTTCCTATATTCCTATCTTCTAGCAGAATCCTATTCATATTAATAAAGAAAAAATAATTCCTTCAAATTCTACTGAAGAGAGTGTATTTCACTCTAAGATGGAAAGCTTGGTAGCACGTGTTTCCTCAAAGGCAAAAATGCAAATATAGCCATCAAGATGTTACTCTTGTTTTCTGTGCCTTCCACATTGGCATTCCTAGAGCCAGCACTTATTCCTGTTCCATAAGTCCTGCAAACCAGAGATAAGAATTCCTTCTTCTGGTGTACAGTGGAGAGTTTTTAATTGTTTTTTTTTCAGGTTTCTGTTGCCTGACAGATCCAGTGTGCTTCTGCTATTAGGATTGGGTACAGCATTATCTTTAGTTTCTCAGTGAACTGAATTCCTTGGGCAAACTGGAATCACCATCCTGATTTCCAGCTTTTTTTTTTTTTTCCCCCAGTGACACCTCCATGATACAATAGCTTCATGCTATCCTCAAATCTGCTGGTTTTCAAGATGAAACACTAAGATGCCTTTCTCCATGTAATTTGGAGCAGCCCTGGGGCTAAGTGAAGTGTTAGTGCCCTGTGAAGGACCCCTTGAAGGATGCCTGTGATATACATGTGCTTGTAGTCACATGCTTTTGACTGTAAAAACAGGTGGACTCTAAATTGTACTTAATTTAGATATGATTTTGGAATTTCTTCAGGTTCTTACTGTATATCTATGAGTTCAGTTGCAGGTAAGTCTGGAAACTGCCTGCAACTGAAGGTGCTTCAGGTTAGAAAAAAAGTTCTAGAGAGGTTGTATAGTTGCTTAAGAGGGAGGGCTGCTCCCTTCTTATCTAATGATCTGTGTTTAAAATTAGTTTCTGTCACTGTTTTTTTTGTATTTGATGGGTTTGGAATGTTTGTTGGCTCTGTTATTGCTTCACTGTGTGATACCGTTGTGCTTTTCCAATAACCAGGCATGTAAGTCTGCACCTTGCCTGTATCTGACATTAATTCCTGAGGAGGAAATAAGCCATTTACAGCTCTCTCCCTGCAAGGCAGTGAGGAAGTCTTCCAACAGGAGAGAATTACCTCAGATGCAGCTGGTAGGGTGCAGGCCTTTAAATCTGAGAACATGGATGAAACATGAGGAAGTGGACAAATAATTCTTGTAGAGATAAAGTAAATTCCTTCCTGTTTCCTCCTGTGGAAGACTTTTTTTAAGATTTTCGTGTGAAGTCATAGAAGCAGCTTCTTGTTTAATGTCTTATAAATCAGGATTTTACATGAATCACATGTGATTCTAGGGACTGATTGTGAGGTGGTTGCCCTTAGCAACCCGTCTTTTACCTTGGATCACCAAATAATCACCCGTGTGTATGAAGCAGGTATTCTCCATAATAACTGCAGGGGAGCAGAGAATACCACAGTAATACTATGCATTTATCTAAATTGGAAACTCACTTAAGGAGAAGACTTCTGGTTTTTGCTTTATAACCTTGTGTTTCTATGCTCTGCAGTTCAGAAAGTGTATTTCAGAGCAAGTAGAGTAGGAAAAAGATTCACAAGAAATCAGTTAGAAAAAAAAAGACAGGAATCACTATAAAAGTGCTTTGTGGCTAAGATATCAGTGAGGGGAATGCTTATGTGAAAAATATTTGGGTTTTGAATAACTAAACATAAATGCTTATTTGTGATTCAGAGAAAACTAAGTTTAGGGGATTTTTTTCTAGAAGAAAGTTTTGTTTCAGATTGACTTGCCAGTGGAAGGAAAGGAAAGGAAAGCAAACACTCTTGGATTCTGAGTAAGGGATTTTGGAATCTCTCCATGCTTAATAATGAATCTGGCCTTTTTCACTTTGTGGAGTCATAGAGAACTCCACAAAATAGGTGTGGGAGTAGATTAACTTCCCTCTGGATATCAGGTACCCTGGAAACCCTCACAAGGCTGAAGATAATCATGAGGAAAGAGCTGGAGGATGTACATGAACTTCATGGTTATTCCAAGACAGGATGACTAACAACTCATTCTCTTCCTTCGCTGACTCTTTCCTGCTTCAAAGCAGACACGTGAAACATCACTTGAGACACTCCTTTGCAGGGATCCAGGCTAAAAGGAGAGTCCTTTATAGTACAGTCCCATTGGATGGAGGGAGCCTGAAGGCAAAGAAACTTCTTCCTACCCACTCTTCTGCAGGAAAACTGGCCTCTGGAGCAATCCTGAGATAGGTTTGGGGTGTAATTTCTGCCTTCAGTTGGAAAAAAATCCTTAGCAATTGGAACAGCAGCAAAACAAAGAACAGGCCCAGACTTCTGAAGATCTTGGATCTGTTTATCTTCTAGATTTCTAGCCAGGGTTATTTAATTTACCATTTCTGGTTTCAAAGCCTCCTTCCATAAAGAGGCTTCTGCACCATTAATTGGTTTCCAACCCTAAAAAGCCTAATATGAGCCGAAAGAGCTTGTCCTTTAATCTAATTAAAGACAGTCACTTGGAGACAGCAGTGGCCTTGAGACCCTCCCTCTGTGTTCCTATGTATGCCTGCTCTTCAAGTTGGTCAGATTTGAGAAATGTCACTCCACAGGACAAGATAAACATCTAAAATAATATGGGGGGAGCAAGCTTAGATTTTTTCAGCCTGAATATTGGATAAACAGTTTTGCTCTGAATTCAAGCATTTAATTAAAGACAGAATTAACTTGTATATCTAGTCCAGCTCTGCTGAGCCTATATTTCTGTATTGGTTTTATGCTGTGGGCTCAGAGTCAGAATTTTTTGCACTTTACAGGTCAACCCCTTGAAAAAATTCTCCTTTGCAATTCTCTGTAGGTACTTGCTGTCTTTACTGTGGGGAAAAAACTTTACTTCTGTGAGAACTGAGTGTTCAGCATCTCTATGGAGAAGGCCTGTAATCTACTTTTAGCAAATTAAAATCTAATATAGTTTGTCTGTATTTCATTTATGCCTCAGGACAAATTAAAGTTAAAAAAGGCTTTGAAATGAAAATGGTGAGCCCTCAAATTAACCTACTTGTAGTGGTTTTATTTCAAGTTTCATTTGGGAATTGAAGGTGGCTGTTAAATTGCTGGTAGGTAAAACATCACTGACAATTTGCTTGCGCTTTTCTGTGCATAGATTTTCACTCAGAAAAGCGCAGTGGGATTTGGAAAAAATTATGAAAATAACTAGCTGGTATTTTCCTTAAAGTTTTGTTTTGCACTTTAAAACTTTAACTTCTGTTAATAAAGCTATTACAGTCCCAGAAACTGATATTGAGAATAGTAATTAGTTGCTTTATCTGAAGCCATATAGACAGGGTCAGGCCATGTTAAGCTTCTTGTGCAGAGTTTGCTGCTCAGAGGTGTCAGACTTCTGTGTGCTGCAAGATGGCTACAACTTGAAATGAAATTTATTTTCGTGTGCAAAGCACAAGCAGCAAGGTCCAGCAGAAAGAGGGATAGCAAGTGTGTTTGTAGCTTGACCAGTGTCTGAGGGTGAGGACATCCTCCAGGGCACTTTTCAAAAGTTTTTTCAGCCTAGAAGAATCTTGATGGAGGGCAAAAAGTCCAGCGGACTGTGTTGGAAATGAATCATTTCTCTCTGCAGAATGCCCTCTCACTAAAAAGTCCTCTTGCCTTCAGGATTGTTACCTGATAGGCTGCCCAGGACACCAGAGCCCACCAGAGCATTTCCAGCCTCTCAGCCATGAGGACATCAATTGTCAGATATGGGCAGAGGGGGGAGATATCTCTGCTGACGTAACCACCTGTATTTCTCCTGAAAAGAAATAGCTAGCAGTAATAAAAAAAAAAATTTAAAAAAGGTTTTCCTTCTAGACTCATCATCACATTTTCAGGGCTTAGAGAGAAATGTTCCTTTCAGCAGTAGCCAGTCATTCATTGGGTCATTGCATATTGGGAAATGAGGGCATGTCCCAGTTGTATTTTATTTTCCAACTGAGTTACCATATGTTGGCCAAACTTCTATAGGCTAAGCAAGGCATTCCTGTATGTGATGTCTGACAGCAGAAGTGCTGAATGCAGAGGGGTGGTACTTAAATACTTTATATTCAACTTTTGAAGTAGCTAAACAAACCAGAATTCTAATACAGAAAAAGTTATCAAGAAACATTCCCATTTTTTGTTATAGCTTATTATAGTTTATTTCCTTGAAAAATTCTCAGCTATGAAGCAGAAAAGTGCCTCTGTCACAGCTCATTCTCATTAAAAAATTTATATATACACATGTATCGCAGTTATTTAAAATACAAATATTGTTTTACTCTCTACACAAAGCTTTCCTGCAGGTTTTGGAGTTAAGGCTAACTTTTCTTTTTTTAATACATTTAATCTAACTCGTCTACAGCTTCTGAGCTCACTGTCATTTCTTTTCACCAATTAAATCTGACTGCTTGAGTGTGTAAGGAGCAAATGTGAAAACCTACTGACAGCCACAGCTGCAATTTCATTCATGGCATATAAGCCTGGAGGGTGAGTGTCAGGAAGCCAGCAATCTGTTAAACGGTTTATCCATGTAATACACAATATATTTCTTATTGGTTATGTTTTTCATGTTCTGATTTTAGAGAGTCCATTATTTTGCAAAGTCTAATTTGACTTGCTGCATAGAAACGTGCTGGTTGAATAGATACTCTTCTATCTTGTCTGGGATTGTTACAACGGTTGTTAGTCCATTTGCTCCAGGGCAAACAGATCACCTCTGAGATCATAAAGCAATTGCTTTCCATGGTGAAGCAATACTCAGTGTAATAGTTGGTGTAATAAAAGGGATTAATTTTCCAGTGCTTTGTACTGGGGTTAGCCATGGGTAGGTTTCTGCACTCTGCATCAATCTCACTTGTGGCAGATGACAAAGGAGTGACTTGTATGTGAAAGCTTTCCTCCAAATCCTGTGGTATTAACCACCACCAGGATTAAGGTACCAGCCTAAATGGGCTATTGAGAAAATTCAGTGCAACACTCCTGCTTCTGCAACCGATAGCTGCAATTAAAAGAATCCTATAGGCCTGATCTTCCCTACAGTCTTGCACATTACACAGCCTTCTACCTGCTCAAGGTGTTGCAGGGGGGTTTCATTGCATTTCACAGTGGTATTGACTCACTCTGGGTGGTGGAAGGTACTGCAAATGCAGGTGTCATATGTTTTGATAAGGACTACATTCGAGAAGCAGACTGCAATCTACTGGATCTGCTGAATGGATCTCTTCTGACCTTTATAATTTGGATAAATGGAAAATGGGTATGAAGTGTTATAAAGTCCCCTAAGCAAAAAATATTTTAGCACTTTATCTGCACTGATGGTGATAAAATCATGTGTACAGAGCCAACAAAGCATCTTTACTGCTGTGTCTTTCAATATATTACAGTTCCATTATTTTAACTTGGTCGTACCTGTAGCCATTTTTCATAGGAGTGTTTATTTTTGTAATTTGATCATAACACTTTTATTCTGTAATGCTTGAAGGTTTGACAGCTTATATGCAAGTATGCATTAAAGAAAGGTGTACTTCAAGTTTTGTATACTTGGTTCTGACTGAAGATTTTTACTGGTTTGGTCTCATGTAGAGATGGATCTGAACAGTGGATGTTTGTCACCTTCTTAATGAGCTATGATGTATTTTGATCTGGCACATTATTTTAGCAGGTTCATATTATATATGCAGGGATAAAAATTAGCCATAACAGCCCAGGCACAGTTCTCAAATATATTGAAACACCTGCCTGGAGTCTCCTTATCAAACAAGTTCCTGGCTTTAGCAGCACAATAAGCTGTGATGATGCCAAATAAATGCCAAAACTGACATAAAAGCAGCTGGGATTCAAGGACTCAGTTTTGTTTGTATCCATTGTATCAAAGCACTTCAGCCCCATTTACATAGTGTTTTCTCTTCCATACTGATTGCCCGTGCAAGAATTGTCATAATGGCATGCTCTGCCTGGACATGGTAGCATTCTGCAGGAAAACAGAGGTTTGAACCAGACCCTCAGGGTACCTATATCAGGAAAACAGTGGACAGGATAAAACAAAGGATTGATAATTCAAATCTAAGGGAAATATTCTATAAGGGCTAGCTAGAGACTGTAATGTAATGGGTTTTTTTCTTAGTGATCCCACTTCGTGATGTTCTAGATAGAGCTGGAAGATCAAATCTCTCTACTGGAGTAGGAAAAGATACTCATTTACAGAGCGGATGATAGTCCCCCACAAGAGAAGTTGGCTGTGACAGTTCATAAGGCTTTTTCACCTAAAAATTACGTGGTATACGACAGTGAAGTGTAGGTCTGTCTTCCTGCTGCCTGTGCTGAGCTGGAGTAACTTTCCCTCTTTTTTTTTATGGCTTTGCTGTTATTTGGGCAGGGGAAGGTTTTTGCTCCATGTGGTAATCAACAGAGGAAATTTTGGGACATTCATAAATAAACTTATAGATTTTTTGAGTGGTTATAAATAAAGGCCACCTACTGGCCCTTGTGAATGAAACAGGACATCAAGCTCAAGGTGTTGTAGTCACAGCCTAGACCACACAGTCCTGCCTTGCTTCTACTCCCACAGCTCGGAAAGTTCCTTGCACACAACCTAATCCACCCTGCTCTGAGACGCAAGCTGCTGTTTGGATCTCATTAATTAGCATGCAAGCAGAAAGGAAAAAAGTGACCTTTCTGTGGCCTAATTCTCCAGCTTCAGTTCAACAAGAGCCAGTGAAGTGCCATGCAATTAATAAGAGTGCAGAAGAAGTAAAGGTCTCATTTTATGGTCGAAGAGATTAATTTCACAGGAAGGGACTCAGTGTAATTTTAGGAGCAGTTAACATGCGTGCTATAGCACAGGTACTTAATTGAGCCATTCCCTATGTTTTACCAGTATGCTAAGAGAAGAATATACTTAATAATGTTTTCTTTTGCATTATGTTTCTGTGTGGTTAGTCATCAAATCTGAAATTACATCTGGACCTAATTGGGCTTTCACAGCTCCTCAAGGCAGCTGTTCCTTGAATGGTCCATGTTGGGGTTTTTTCTTGTTGGGGAGTAGTGTAAATGAAGTATTTCTCACTGGTGGTTTGGTGGTAAGGCAAGTTCAAAGTGGAAAACAGCTATAGTGTCCTTATGTTTGCTGCCCAATAGTGTGCTCAGCTGGTATTACTCTGTACCTATAATACACAAATATTTAATACTTCTTCCCTATTATACACCTTAATGAGAACGTGAAAATGCTTTTATTTCAGGATTTTGTCTTCATATTAATGCTCTCTCAGCTCCCACTCACAAGGAAAGCAAATAAAATGGACCATTAATATTCAGTTGACAGACAGAAGCTGTTTAGCTCAGTTTCCTTTCATGAACAAGAATATGCCAAAAGAGCTAAACATCCAAGGACATGTTGATGGGATTGGGCTATGCTGCATCAATGTCAAGTGTGTCCTTAATTTCCTCTTTTCATTTTAATAGGGTTTTTGGCAGTGAGCATGCAGGAGGGAACCCTGAAGCCTTGGCTGCTCTCTTTAGTAGTTGGAGATAAAGGCAAAGGAAGAAGCAGAAACAGCAGAGTTGCACCTGTCAGCAATGAGAAAACAATAATTTGAGATAGCTCCTTTTTATTCTGACCAGCATAATGGGACAGCAACTCTGGTATCAGAAGGTATAGGTTTTTTTGTGAGCACTTTCAATCCTAAATATTCTGTGGTCCAGCAGGAGGAGCTACCATGAATATCATGCATGTGCTTTTAAACTTGTGCCAGCAAAATTTCATTGCTCCAAATGTCCACAGAAGTAAATTCAAAGGGGTGAAAGCACGGCTGGAGTAAAACCACTTAGAAGTTCAAACATATTTATGGGGAGTATATTAGATGACTCATCTGTGTCTGCTGGCAGTACCTCAGGCTCATAATATTTATGGAGACCTACAATATGGGAAACAATTCCCTCCAGCAGCACCATTTTCATTTGCAGTTTTGTAGTTATAAAATCTGTTCCAGCGAAGCAGAAAGGATTTGCAAATGCAGTCAGCCCTAACCCAGCACAGCCTTTATCTGCACATGTGGGTCTCTGTGCAGTTCTAGGGTTCTACTGCCACCAGCTACGTAGAACTGAGCCTCCAATAATGCAGCTTTGTAGGCCCATAAAGCATCTCCAGAGACAGCCTTTCACTTCAGTAGCATAATAAATACTTTTAAAACAGTTTTTATGTCTATATGTACCAATAGCATGTAACAGAAAATAAAGCAGACTGTTGTCTTCACAGGATTTCAATTAATTCTGCAGTCTCTTTAAATGAAACTCTTCATAAACTTGGTGTTCAGTCCAGAGGCTCCCCAGAATAACTTTCAGATAGAGGCTGGTCAAAGCAGTGACAAACAGGAGTCAGAGGTCAGCAGCATGTGTGAATGCTTTATGTCAAAGAGGGAGGGGAAGGGGAATGGATGTATTTTTGTGTCTGTAATGTATGCATGTGCATGCACACACTGTTGGCGTGGGTCAGGGTTTAATCAAGTGTGCTACTTTACTAAAATAATTTATAGCTATCTGGACACAGACCATTTGGGAGATCAGCCACAACTGCAACCAACATGTTGGTGGCATTTGCAGATCATCTTGTGGTATTAAGGTATCTATGAATGTCCCCACCTGTTGGGTGCTCACATGCTCAGCATTAAACTGTTGCCAGATCTGGAGAAGGGAATATTACTTTCTCCAAAGCAACAAAGAGGTGTTTTGGAAATGTACATTTGGTAAATTCTGTGTTTTCCCTCCTGCTTCAGGGAGTGAAGATGTCAGCAGGGTAGCTGATGCTGCCTCCTTGTTCCCTCTAGCGCACGATAGTCTTGTAGTATTTGTGCTTTGTATTAAAATTTTTGTTAATATAGACTGATGGGAAGTAACTTGTAATCTATATACTGTACGAGGCTTTGGTTTTCTGAACTACTTTTGATTCATTTACTGCTTGAATTCTGTCCTCTGTATCTATTTAAATTTAGAGTTGCAATTAGAGAAGCAAGATGAAAACCTATAATAGTCATTTTTTAACTTTATTGTTTCCATTATATTTACATTCCAGCTATTATCTGTCATCATTCTAAACATGCTTGCTGTGTAACCAGGCACTTGATTGTACCATTATTCCTTTTTCACCTGTACAGATCCGCACGCACGGAACAATTAATAGGCTCCATTAACCTGCAACACAATCCCTGACATATATTTTGGATCCACATACTTTGTTTTTCCTCTGCTCCCAACCACTATGTTGTTTGACTCCCTGCATAGTCACAAACATAGTTCTCCCTGCGCTCATCTCCCTGTGCTGCAGTGAGAAAGGACAGATTGGTACTAACAGTCCTGATGCAGCAGATGAAGCACATAAGTGTTTGGAGGAAAAGAAAAAAACAAACCACTTAAAATAATTTTTAAAAGGAACATGAGACTGTCACCTGCTTTTGTGTGTTTTGCAAAACGCAATTCAATAATCTGCCCAAAATCATCTAAATTTGATTCATTCTGGTTTAGCAGCTATATTATTTCTGATAGCAATTGGAAATTCATGTGTCTGAAAAGCAAGTGTCTAAGCTTTTATTTTGAGATGTAATATGCCATAATATTATGAAAAATGAACAAGGCATGCCTGATTGGTTAAAAAGTGTGCATTTTTGTAAAAGTGTTCAGCAGGCTGAGTATTATGTGGAAAATGCCAGCATTCTAAACTTGCTAATGTCATGAGACACTTTAATATAGCAATGTATCATGGAATAATGTTTCATTAAAAGAGACACTTGGAAACACTAGACAAAGTACAATTATGCAAAACGAAATATTTTACAATGTAGTTTCAACACAAATATTAATCTCAATACTTTATGGTAAAATGGAAATCACAGGTGAAGACAAAGCTGCCTACACCATAATCCACAGCTGGTTCCTCTTATGTTTCTATATTGCACATTATATCAAGAAAACAACAGAGAGGGATTTTTGAAATGCAGTGCTGTTTAAAGTGTCCTGTCTTAAATTTACTTTAATTCCATGAAACTGTATGGCACCTCATTATTAAAACTCAGAATTTTTCCTCTTCATACTATTAGTGTTTCTCTTTTGTACATCTTTTGTGCTCTGGAGAAAATATTGCTGTCACTTGCAGTGGCATTTGCCTTTCATCTCACTGCTTCTCAGTGGCTTTCAAGTCTCTAAGTGGCATCCAATTTATTTGTATTCCGATGGCACTTCTGTGAAGCATACCTTTCTGTCAGCTCAGTGCAAGCTTCTGGTGGCCTGTATTTGGAAGCTGAGGTATAAACAAACTGCAAGTATCAAGTGCAGCCTATCCTCTCACAGGTAATTTCCACCCATTTTCTGTAGACAATTATTCGGCCGATTCATTCAGCAGAACCATTTACTTTCATCTGAGTAGGGTTGGGCTTGACTCAGTCCCTTCGATTTGTGTGGAGGCCCTCTGCTAAACATGAAAGTCTCTGTATGCCAAGGTACTGGAGGCAATTAATACCTTCACTATATTTTTTAATCTCTTTTCTTCCAGTATTTAAGTTTTCTTTGATGTTTAAAATGGTTCTTCTGCAACATCTTGCTTACGAGTTTGTAACTGCCCTACCAGGGTCTAAATTTGCCTTCAAGTGAGCTCTTAAAGATGCTAAATTTGAGTTAACACATAAGATATAAAAATTTATTTTCATACTTGTTTTCCCTTTTTCTACCTATCTCAGCTTCTACTGCCTTTATAATTTACTGTTGATCAAAATAGCAGCAGTCAGCAGTAATCTGTCATTTTTAGTGCCTTCACAGTTTTTGTGGTGCCAACAGCTTTTTATGTGCATGGCTTTGTGTGTATATCACAGCAGAGCAACATGTATGCTTGCAGAATCCAAATATTCTGCATGTTCCAATCAAGAAGCCTATTTTGGGTCTTTTAAACACACAGGTATGGGTGTGGTTAGAGAAAACTTATGAATTACAACTTAAAAAAAAAGACAGGAGAAGGTCATAGTCTTCTATCTTACAAGAATTCATTTGCCTGTGGGGTGTTTTTTCCAATATTTGAAGCTTTAATGGCAGCCACAATGGAGTACAATACCACTAACACTGCTTTTCAAAAAGTGTCAAAGTTTTAAACCATAATTTAAAAATATATATTTCAGATTTAGAAGAATAAGAAAAAAGTAAAGAACATTAAAATATGTTCTGCATAATGGGATTTGCGTCTGACTTGTTTTAATATCTACAGATTTATATTAGTGTGATGTAACCAGTTCCCATACATCTAATCTTTCCTGGATGTTTAAAGACCTGCTAAGTCACAATGTGAACCGATTTTATCTCATTACTGTTTTAGTAAATCCTTCAAATTTAGCGACACTTAAGATCCTGACACAGTACAAACAAGCATTGCATATTTTCACTTCTGAATTGTAATAAAGCATTTTTGTTTTCAAGGGTTAGTCACGTTTGGGTGTAAATTGTAATTGATACCTTTCCTTTTGTGCTTTTTTTCCCTTAAAAGCTGCTAGTCTTAGTTATCTTCTCAAGGAAAAAACCTCACCCATTATATCATCGGAAGGTGGGCTTTTGCTTCATAACTGGTTATGCAAAGCCAGTCAATGAACATCTGAGAAAATTAAAAGTTTATTAGTCAGGGAAACCATAACTTAAACATATAAAAGGGGAAGACAGAGATATTATGCAGGTGCCAGCATACCCAACACACCTTTAGTCTGCCTTACTCAACAACCAATAAAAAAAATAGATGCAAGAATACTGCAGTCTTCAGTAAGGCTGTATTTATCTTGGGAATTCTTCCTGAGGCACCTGGGACTCCTGGTATCTTGGCCAGCTTGTACTTCGGTTTATTCCTTTGTCTTTTGCAATGGAACCTCTGAAATATTCCAAGTCTGTGTATGTCTTGCTGCATAAAAAAAATCCTACTTTTCAGAAAAACAGTACATGGAAACGACTGCTCTGGGGAGATACAGTCTTGTTTTGATTGGTACATCCTGATGCCAAGTGTGTGTAGCTCGGGGGTTGCCCAGGTTTTGTTCACTATTTAGTCTTATCCAGAACTACTGGAGGAGAGAAAACACAATGAAATGGATCCCTGCACTGCAGCACAATCTCAGTCAGGCTTGGAAAGCACAAAGTTATGAAGGCAGGCAGTAGACAAACTGTTGGCAAAGTTCAGGACTTTCTCCAAGGCATAGTGACATCAGTTGAAGTCTTTCAGCAGCTACTGATGATCTTTGTTTTGATAAAAACAAAAGTAAACAAAGATGCTGACTGACGGAAAAGGAAGAGAGAGTGGAATAAAAACCACCAATGGAATAAGAATTTTGTCAGTAACTTACAGGAAACCAAACCAAGCAACATCATCTTCGTTAATAATCATGAGAGATTTCCAGGCTATTTATCTCTCTCAACTTTCCTGACAATACCATAAAATAAGTCCTGAGGAATTTTTGGACAAAATTAGCATAAAATGCATTCTTCTCTCCTATTTCTTAATGCCCTTTTTTTTTCCTGCACTCATGGTAATCATTAGGAGCACAAAGATGTCAAGAGAACATGTCATGCCTCCAGCAGGCACTTGAGCAGATTTATGATGGCAGCAAGCTTCCAGTTTCCCTGGTCACCTTTCATAGAGTTACATGCTGGCTTAATGAGAATGAACAATGAGCTGTTTGTCAGCTGGGAGAGATAACCTCTGAATGTTTAGTTTTTGCTTTAAAGTATATGTAGAACAACAGTTTCTTGTATACGTGCAAAGTGAAGAACAAGCAGACTGAAAAGAAGCACTAAAGATGAGAAAACCTCGGAAGTTTGAAGATGATGTAATCTTGACTCACCTCAGAAAACTGTAGATGTTTGGTGAGGTGTGGGATGGTAGTAGGGTGGTTGTATTAATACAATTTTGGCTTCCACTACTGATGCTGAGGTGAGTACAAGAAGACTAGAAGATGCCTCTGTTAGGAACTGGCTCCTGATTGTTTTTATATCCAGGTAGCACGAGGGGAAATTCCAGCATTCTGGTCTACAACACTGCTCTTATATTTCTGAAAGGCTGGAGCTCCGGGCTGGCTGCACAGTTTTCAGTGAGCTGCAGGACTTTAGGCTTTTTAAGGTCCACTTGTGAGCTCAATAGCAAGTTAAGCTGTCTGTATAGACATACAGAAATTTAAAAGTGAGGACATTATTCTTTCACAATAATCAATCTCATGAAAAAAATGACAGTTCTTGAGCTTGTCAGAAGGCTTTTGTGGAAATTGGAATATGTGTTCTTGTGCAGTTCAAAGAACCTGAAAGTCTTACTACTCCTTCACTTAGATACTAGATGAAATTAATAAGATGTGAAAGATACATAGGCTGAGGGGAATTTAAAGTGAAGGATGGGATATGTTTTAAGTAAGCAAAAGAATAGGTGGGCAGGTATCAATGTGCCTGGAAATTTTCAGCTGCTTTATTTTGGTGCCCTGCAGATGGAGTTAGACTCAAATTCCCCTGGTATTATCTGAACTTTTATACCACTGCACAACCTATTTCTCACTCTAGTAAGGCCTAACTGTTAACTTCCCCCTCCCAAAAGACTTGAGCTGTATAAAAGCTTATGAATATAAATAAACTTATAGATGAGAAGTTTTGCATTTGTTCAAGTCTCCCTTAGGCATTCTATCTATTGCATGTTCAGAATAAGAAATATATAAAATACAGAAACTTAGTTGATGCTTTTCCTTATGTGCTGGTGGACAGTTACTGTCTATGCACAGAAGGTACAGTGTGGCCACAGTTTAACAAAATTTTGGTGGGCATCCAGTCCTCGCACGAGTGGGTTCTGTACTTCTGCTCCTGTCAATGACTCAGACAAGAAATCCTGAACTCTCAATTCCTAGCCCAGAATATGTAGATGACTGACAGAATTCTCCATTATAACTGTTACCTCTACAGAGACTGAGGTTTATTCTTTACTCCTTGCATAAATCTTGTGAGTTTTCAAACAAAAATCAAGACATGAACAAGCAAGACCCAAATCTGCATCACTTGGCACATACTAAAAAAGGCAGTCAGAATCAGGTTTTTTCTGTGAAAAAGGATTCATTGATGTCTCTTTGAGCATTTTTACTGTGAGTGCAGTGTTTACTATGTTATGACCAAATGCTGAAGTACTTGCTTATTTATTTTCCTGACCAGAATTCTCACTGATTTTAACAATAGCAGTTTCTTAGAACTTGGCCCTAAGTCTAGACACATACCTATTATTAGAACAGATTGCCTACAGTCTGTCTGGCTCTGAATGTACTCCCTCTGTTGTTCTGTCTCAGCCTCATCACAGCTAAGAGGGTTGGGGGGGATTTGTTTTGTTTTCGCATCCAGATCTGACCACTGCGTAATGGCTTTAAGCCCTCAAGCTTTAGGAAAATTTTAATTGGGAGATTTTTCTTCTCATTGCTAATTTATCCCCTAGAGTCTTATTAGGGTGGCTTTGTTGCTTCTGCTTGTAAACAACATCCTTGGAACTGAGATGAGTCTGTTACACTTAACCTCCAACCCTTCAAGTGTGGCACTGGGCTGCTACTGCAATAAATGAGGCTGCCATGCAAAAAACATGGGTTTGGTTGAACTTAAAAGATCATTTTGCCACATTTAATGCAGGGGCTTTTTCAGATATAAATTGTTACCTACTGGGAAAATACACTGTAGAAGAGTCTCGAGGCTCCTTGTTATCTTTTCCTCATAGATCCATTTACGAGTACCAGTCATTGGTCATAAAGGGATGCCATTGCAAGAAGCATGTTGCCTATTTAAATTCCATTATGGAGGTATGAAACCGAATTCTCTTAAAGTGTAGAGGTTATGCCACCTTCTACATTGTCCAGAATCCAGACTTTGAATCTGAAGAAGGAATTTGAATCTTGAGGAGATCAAAACCTCCACCCCACCTCTCTTCTGCAAAGAACCCTTCAGTTCCAGTAAGTCCCTGTAGTGGGTTGGTTCGCATTTCTTACCTTCTGTGAGAAAAGAATTAGGAGGAATGCAAAGCAGGCTCCAAACTTAAAGAATATAAAGAGGTTTATTAACAGAACTAAAAGAAAAAGGATTAATAAGAGTCAAAATACACCTTCAGAACACTTCTCTTCCCCCCATCCTCCCCCCTCCTCCCAGTTACAACATAAAGGCACAAACTTGGGATTACTTCAGTCAGTTTACCACCTATATAATGGTCTTCCATCAGTTCAGTTAGGGAGAGGAGTCTCTTTTGCCCATGCTATGGGGCTTCTCCACAAGAAGGAGTCTTCTCGTG
>VZRQ01002390.1:273092-367529 GCA_013397975.1 Machaerirhynchus nigripectus | reverse complement strand
GACGTGACCATCCAACCAATTCCCAATCCACCTAACAGTTCACCAGTCAAATCCATCACTCTCCAATTTGAAGAGAAGGATGTTGTGGGATACTATGAAAGTACTTGCTTTCAGGATCTTCTGTTGCTGTTCAGCTATTTGGCTGGTGGCTTTTCTAATGCTTTCCTTTCCTTGAGTTTGTTTTTGCTCAGAGTCCACTGAAGTGTTTCAGTACTCTGTGAACAGAGAGCAGAAAGAACAGCAGAAAGAATGCAAAGTAGAATCCCTTATCTGGACCAGGTCTTTCACATTTCACTTACTGGGGCACTTAAAGACAGTATTTTAAGAGGCAGTGTTTTTAAAGAAAATGTAGTTCTGGAGGATCAGTCTCTCACATAGGCTGATCCTTATCTAGAGACACTTGGAAAATTTTCAGTAGAAAACTTCACAATGGAAAAAATAACTGTGTCTAAATACGCTGTATGCTGATTTTGCTAAACTTTGAGTTTAGAAGAAGCTTTAAAAAAACACAACAGTGACCTGTCTTAACAGTTTTTGTGTTAAATACTTCACAATTTAGAATGACTTTTCAATTCAGTATTTTGGATTTTTTTTATATTAACTGTCTCATATAATGGAGGGTACTAAAAAGCTAAAGTCAAAACAACATTTCACACTGCCAAAACTGACACAATAAAACCAGACTCGCCACCTAAAATAGATGGATTTGCGATTAACCTGTTAGGAGGATAACCATTCTTCTACCCTAGTCCTCCATCACAGTCAAAAAGGTGTCAACTTAAGTGCTACTATACTCCAGCTCCTATTTGCCCTTGTGCTACTGGCTACAGAAAAAAATAAAAAAACTTTTCACAGTGTTCTTTATCTTATGTCATTATCCTTATGCTGCCTTAGGTCATTAAAATAAATGTTTCATTCTTGGGTCCATTTATTCTATTGTCAGTGATGAATGTACCTGCTTGATTTAATTTTGTATGCATTTTATATTGTCTATTGTATGTTTTCAGGTTTATTAAATAAGTACTCCATCTTATTTCAAGAAGGTCTAAACATAAAATACTTTTTTTTTTTTAAATGATCTTATTTTAAAATCCATGCTTTTTTGCTTAGCACATGGTAAATCCAAAGTTAAACCTGACTGTGCTATTTTGTTAGTACTTGAGGATAGTTTCATATGCTCTCCATACAGAGAGGGAGGTCAAATTGTCCCATATGTCAAGAAACGTGGGCTTGGACTTATTCTTGCTTATTTTCTCACCTCTTTTTTGTCCTTACCACAATGTAAATTTAAGAAGATTTCTACTTCCCTTCCTCATTTCTCTTCATGTTGCTTCAGCCAACTTTTTCCAAAAAAACACTAATTTTTTTCACTGAAAACAATGTTTTCACCCCCTTGTCAAATCTCACACTGAGACAAGTCACTGATAAAGGGAGAGTTACACTGACCCTTAAAAATCTGCTGGGAAAGGGCAGGACAGTGCTCTGCTGAAACCCCATGAAACTGCCTCTTTGGTCTTTCTTCCTAAGAACAGAAGTGAACCCTGCAGGCCTTTCTTCTTCAGGCAGCTCTAATTGGCACCTGAGCTGGGAGACACATACACACCCTTGGCCCTATTCATTCTCTTCCTCTACCTACCTACCTATCCCTACCTATGCCCCTAAATACAGCATCTCTTTTCTCTGGTGTCTGATATAAGGAAGATCTCAGTTGCCTTCCTGACTTGGAACACAAGCCTTGCATCAAACAGCAACACTGACAGTATTTAACCTCAACTCCATGTCACTAACATTCACAATCGAGTCAATATCCCAAGATTGCCTTTGAGATTGTAAGTCCTCCCTCCATAATGGAAGGCAAACCTAGGAGAGAATTTGAAAATCATGTGCTACAGCAGACCTTTACACCAAGCACATGAATAACTTAGAGATGCTAAGTATATGTATAGGTGGATGTATGTACTATGCAGATTACACAGAAAATCTAATAAAGATTCTGCTAGACCACAGTTCTAACTCAGTGTCCAGGGAATTTTTCCTGATATTCACCTAAGTGTCTTGTTTCTCAAAAGTATGGCCTTACGTGGAGACTGCATAGAGTTACACCTTTAAAAAACCCAACAGAAATGACGGCAGCTTCTAGTCAGAATTTATATTAGCAAGAAATACGTATTTTTGCAATTCCATTCCAAAAGGCTACTCCTCCTATTGCTTTGATATTTTTGAGATTTTTTTCTGAATCCCTCCAATTTTTGAAGAGGATAGAAGAGATAAAGAATAGGGTGCAACCTAATTAAAAAAATATGCAATAGCATTCCTGTAAGAAAAAATATTCTGCATCAGAACTGCTAAATTGTAAGAAAATTCATTGAAAGCTGTATTAGCCTGAAAGACCTGAGGTTAAACAAGTTTGCATCTGTCCTAGCAGTATGTTGTGGTGAAAACAAGATTGGTTTCAAGCTGTCTAAGCACAGCTATTGTAATAGTCAGGTGGTAAATGAGGTTATTTCTAGGAGATCCTTCTGAAGATTACACCAGGAACACGCCAGATGCAGTTCCCATTGATAGGGATGGGGGCTCACCATTCAGATAAAGAGAGGGATGATTCTGTTAAGATTTTGGTTCCCATTTGCTTTCAGTTTCGCATATCCTTTTACTTCCTGGTCCTCTTTCTGATAGTATTGGGGAGAAGGTCTTAGTTTAACAGAAAGAGAAACGCCTTGAAATCTCTAGAGAAAACTTGAATTACTTGATTTTCCAAACTGTTTTTTCAGGCTTGTTTTTTTAAAATATTTGGATGGAGTTCAGTGCTTACATCTCAAGTCCTGTGTGCAAACACAAGCTGAATTGAAATTCTGACCTCTGTAGCTCACCCGTCTGCTGAACACACTAGTTTTATCAGAGAACTATTTTAATAAGCTGAGGAAACAGGATCAAAATCATCTTTATAGCTTTGCTCTCTACTCATCTCCATTGAAAAGTTCTGATGAGGCTATAATTCTTCAAAATTCTTGCTTAAGATAGCATTTCAGGTATCTAATAATACTTTGAAAACTTAGATTCCTGTTGGCTCCACTTCAGATTTCTTCTATTATGCACAGAAATATCTTAAATGCATTTACCAGCTGTGCTCCATGGTGCTGAGTTGCACAGGATAACCATACAACAACTTTAAGAGTATATATTCTTACTATCCTGCATTTATCTAGGAAAGTGACAACATTGCTGATATTTCTGATGGTGAGAGCATTAAGCTTTGACAGGTGTTTGCACTTTGTCTAGAGTTTCAAATATTTTGAGAAAACTGCAAACCTCATCTCATCCTTATTAGCAGGAAAAAAATCATGACTGGCAAACAGTACCCTGATATTTGCTGTAGATGATAATGAGGTATCATTAGAACAACCCCCACCTTACTAATAATGAAACAGCATGCAACTGAAAAGGCGCTGGCAGTGCTGAAAGATGTGTCAGTAACCCAAACTACTCTAAAACTGACGAGTTTTTGTACCAAGCACAGGAGTGCTGACTTTAAAAAAATAAGTTAACATTAAGAAGGCTTTAAGTGGTTTGGAGAGATCTGCAGGCTTACACGTCTGAGGAATACTTAGCAAGTATCTGAAAGCTAACCCAAGTTATTTTTAAGCCGTACAGAACTGCAGAGGGTTGTATTTTATTGCAACTCCAGTCAGCAACTTGGATTAGACAGCCATTCTATATAGTGTTGTTTGTGTCTGGATTACTCTCTAGATGAGGTGTTCAGACAGACTCGTACATTTGTCAGCTCTGCAGGGACAGCTCAAGAAGAAGGAAAAAATAAAAAAGTACTAGTTATGTGGTCAGAGTCCAAAGTCTGTAAAAACAGTGTTTTGTTGGACATTTCTGTCAGTGTGTCATAACATGTCATCTCTCTTGAGGGGATATAACTCCTGGAAGCCTCATAAGATGTCAAGGCCCAAACAGTAACTTATTTTTCCTTTATCAGTAGAAATACCAAGTTATAACAAGTATCTGTGTTGTAGGCCAAGAGACGATCTTTTTTTCAGCAAGGCAAGACTTTCCCATTTCTACACATGAGCACTCTGATCTAACACAAAATCAACACCATTCAGAGGTCTGTTCTTTTCAGGTGCCCCTTTCTGAAGATACTGACCTAAAGAGAGGAGCAGGAGTCAGAGGTTTGTGTTTATCACTTCTGAGTCTTCTGCAGCCAGCAGAGCTGGTGTAATCAGACTACTATCCAACATTTGGGTGATTACTTTGCACCATCACCTTCAAAATTTTTCCTAAGAACCCTTCCAAAAGTCTGACTTAATGTTGTCTTGCAGATACATGTAGGACCAGCAGCAGACTTCTGAATTCACTTTGGGAATCTGGTGCCCATACAAAAAATCAGAGTGCTTTTAGAAGCAGCACTGCTACCAGCAAAGCCTGAGCACTAACGTGTGATTGTCTATAAACATCACCCACGCACGTTCAGGTGTAAGCAGATGCATATGTGTTTTCCCACCTCTGGTTCTTCATATCAGATAAACAAAATGAAAACAAAGAAAAACACAAAAAAACCCCAATATGCAGGAAAAGAGAAAGGAATTCAATGTCCATACAGACTTGTCTTCTATAATGCATCTTGCTAATCCAAATAATGCAGATATAATTTTAATCAGTCATCCATTTTTCAGACAGTTGATTAATAAGCAATGATATTAGGTGAGAAAAGGCCTGTGCAGGCATCTTTATTTATTCTTTTTTTTTGTTTTTTTTTTTCCTTAAGTTTAAGTCAAAGACCTAAATATTATTTTAATATAGTCCCTTGTATTTAATTATTAAAAGGTTTAATAACATCAGACTGCATCCAGTCACACCAAAACAAGAACCTTCTTCATGTTCATACTTAGATTTACATACTTTGCAATAGCACAATTCATTTAATAGAAAGTGAATTACAGCAATAATGTAAGAGAGAAAAATGCTACAGAAGTCTTTTCTTCCAGTAATTCAAAATATGATGTCTGTAGGTGAAATTATACTGTCACAAACAACTGATATTTCTGTCTCTTACCGGTGACAGGAAGTAGTCATAAGAAAAGGACACCAAGCAAATCACTTCAGGTTCCATTCTTTCACTCATATTATATAAAGGCATGAGTGTGAGTGTGAAATGTTTTCATAACTTTTTCATCATCTGGCCTCTGGGGTTTGCTCTGCTGACAAGGGCTGAGTGATACTTTTTTATTATTATTTTGTACTACAGATTTTCAAGCGGTATTGCTGTCAGACAAAATCATTGTTTTTAATGGAACTTTGAAAAAAGAAATATTTCAGAAGTATTATATTATGGAATACAAAAGACAATAAAACATTAATATCAAAAATTCTTAATTTTTGTTCACTTTCTTTTCTTTTTCTCCCTCTCAGTCCTTCTTCATATTCATATGAAATAGGGTGGAAAAATCTAAAATAATGCTCAAAAAAGCCTTTTGATGCAATTAATTATTTATTGTCCTTCAGTGGCACAAAGCATTGTAAATTTTTCCTTTTACACTGTATTTATAGATGTCCTTGAATTTAGAAGTCCAGCCTAACGAACATATGGCTAGTGGCTTGCATGGGGCTGTTTATTTGACTGTGACACTCAAAAGATGTTTCTGGGGGGGATTCCTATGCCTCTAAATAAATTATTATTACAGAATTTCAGCCATTCTGTACAGGTATGTATGAAACTGACAGTAAACCCAGTGTTAGTACTTGTTGATGTAGATGGGAAGAGAATTTGCAAGTGTTCTTTCTTGATTGGCTTCTGCTTTGGTTTAGGGATATTTTTCAGGGTCTCAGATGGTAAAAAGAAAAAAACCCCACCATCTTAGATTTCCGCATTTTCTAATGTACAATATTCATACTGCATGTAGGATATGTCTCTGGTGAATGATGTACAAAGCAGCAGGTTCCCACTCACAGTCTGGAAGGTTTATGGATTGAGACATGGCACTATGGACAAATGGCACCTGGGTCAAATCTGGTACATCTCTGATCAGTTTAAATACTGACAAAATGAGATAGTGTCTGACTGCTTCCATCCAGGCACTCACATCTTAGACCCTGCACAACCTGCTATTTATTTCATTAAAAACCACTAATCAGATTAATCTCAAGTGAAGAAAAAAAATCAGTTCTGTCTGGTAAGGATGCCAGTCCCTGAATAAAGATTTTTAGAGGTACCACATACTGATTTATGACAAAAACTTTGGTTTTTTTCATTTCTTTCTTTATTTCAGTGCTACAAAATACTATTAACCTTCATGTTAGGAACAGAAATTTGTGTCTTGATTTAGTTTCCTATTCATGGGCACTTCATGCCTTTTGAGACTTCGCAGGTGTTTAAAACATTTGCATGGAAATAACAAATATTATAACCCAATGAGACTTTCCATGATCTACTGGGCATTTTACTATGTGTGGACATTTGCAAAGAAGTTCATACACAATTCATGAGTACATAAAATGATCTTATTTATTGGTTAACACACCCAACAAACAGCTGGACTGTAGTCATAGGGTTATCATTGATATTCTTAGCACTTGTAAGACAGACTCCTGATGAACCTCTGCTGGCCAGGCACCAGGCACTCATTAGTCAGGAGAGGAAGTATCAGTCTCCACAGCATTTGGTTTGATCTTTTACCTTGCTGACTTGCCATCTCCCAGCTCTCTCTTGTTTTTTACTCTAAGGTTTCCATAATTCTGTACATGTGTTTCTCTCTGGAGACCTTAATCTAGCAACTGCTTCTTAAGCTAATTATTTTATCTCCATGATTTTATTTTACTTAACATAGAATCATAAAATCATAGAACAGTACTGGTTGAAAGGGTCCTCTAAAGATTTTCTTGTCTAAATTTCCTTCAAGTAGATCAAGTTGCTCAGAACCCCATCCAGCCTGACCTTGAATGCTTCCAGCGATGGGGCATCTTCTGTTTCTTTGGACTACCTGTTCCAGTACCTCACCACCCTCACTGTGAAAAACAATCTTCCTCTTATTTAATCTAAATCCACTCTCTTTTACTTTAAAGCCATTGCCCCTTGTCCTGTTGCCAGGATGAACCATCCCAACTCAGTCTGTCTTCACAGGAGAGCTCTCCAGCCTTTGATCACCTTTGTGTCCCTCCTCTGGACTTGCTCCAGCAGGATCATGTCCTTTGGGGCTTCAGAGCTGGGTGCAGCTCTCCAGGTGGGGTCTCACCAGAGCAGAGCAGAGCAGAGGGGCAGAATCCCCTCCCTGGCCCTGCTGCCCACGCTGCTTTGGATACAGCCCAGGATACAACTGGCTTTCTGGGCTGTGAGCTTACATTGCTGGCTTATGTCCAGCCTCTCCTCCACCCCAAGTCCTTCTCAGCAGGGCTGCTCTCAGTTCATCCTGCAACCTGTGTTGATACTGAGGATTGCCCTGACTCAGGTGCTGGACCTTGCTCTTGGCCCTGTTGAACTTCAAGTTCATGAGCTTCAAATAGACCCACTTCTCAAACTTGTCTGCCAAACAGCCACTTAGGCCCTCAGCAGATTCAGAAAAGCCCTTTGACAATTTCAGAACATGACACTTTGATTTCAGACTAGTAGTAGAAAACTATCAAAGCCCTTTTTTGTTGATAACATATCCAGATAGTTCTGTATTTAATTCTGCATGCAGGGAATGTGATGGGACCACGTCACCTTGCTCAAACTGACAGCAATATGGAGAATACTTTGCCATTTCATAAATTGTGCAAGATAGCCTATTTTTGAAGAATTACATCTTTTTGTTGTTTGAAATTATGTAATGTCTGGCCTTTTATTTTACAAGCCCTGTGGGTAGGGGCTCAGATAAACACACCTGTGGCAATCTTCACTAAAGTGGATCTCTGACTGCTGTTTTGCTAGTTGGAGTTCTTTAGGGACATGATTCTGTAACATTAAGGTAAATGGGAGCCTTACCTCCCATTTCAACACAGATGCAATCAAGCTGCATGAAGCTGCTGGAAACAGACACGGCCAGGAGGGCATACATAAACTTTAAAAGGACCTCTCACTATCAGTCAGATTTCTCTCAAAATATTGCCTGTACTCAGCACTATTTGGGACAACATGTTTGCAACTGAGCATTTTAATTCAGTCCTTGTCCAGGTAACTTCCCACTGACTTGAACAGAAAAAGAAAACCCATGGGATTTGAGGAATATTGCAAATTAGTAAATGTTCTGTGAAGGAATGCATGTGGCTTTTGGAAATATCAATGATTTCCCCAATACAGAGGCTATAAGGTGGATGTTGCAAACAGAGTGAAATTTTATTATGACCCTGAATTATGACCAGTTTTCTAGGTTTCTCCTTGAATTTGAGACTCCAGGCACTAAGAACTGAAATTAAATCCATCTTAATAGGTTTTGACATATTTGTTTGACTCCATACTATGGTCCATTTTCCAGAGAAGATTAGGGTAATCAAATTTTTTTTTAATATTAAGCTTTAAGATTACCAGCTGTTCACTCTAATAGTAGACTATAATTGAGATTCTTAAGGATCACCTCCTTTAATCACAGAGCACATTTGATTTTTATATTGTGTGAGTGTGTAGGCAGCTGGTATATCAGCATCCAAACAACAATCTCCTTCACAATGACACAGAAGTTGCCTTCTCTCGGCACAGTAATGGACACAGTGACTAAGCACAAATGACGCAGTATATTCGACAGTGAGTGTTATTCAAGAGAACACAGTTCCTTAGATGTGTTTGAAAAGTTTTTCTCATTATTTTTGCTCTGACTTTTTATGGGGCACTCTTTTCAAATACATTCCCACCAAAGCACTGGCTGTCACTTAGCAAAATAAAAGAGAAGGAAAAAAAACGAAGACATATCAAAAGATTACATTACTGTAGGAAACACAACAACTGTAGTCCACAGTTTCCTAATACCTGTCTCTGCCTTGAGTTAAACACAGAGATGTAAGATTTAGTTTCTTAGTACCTGTCAATGTATTGAGTTTGTGTGGCAAGGTTTTGGGGTGGGTGAGGAGGGGCTACAGGAATGGCTTCTGTGAGAAGCTGCCAGAAGCTTCCCCCATGTCTGACAGCCAGTGCCAGGAGGCTCAAAGAACAACCCACCACTGGCCAAGTCCAAGCCAGTCAGTGACAGCTGGTAATACCTTTTGGATAACGTGTTTAAAAAAACCCAATCCAAAATTATTGTGCAGATGTAATTGTGGCCAGAAAAGAGAGGAGTGAGAATATGTGAGAGGAACAACTCTGCAGACACCAAAGCCAGTGGAGAAGGAGGGGGACGAGGTGCTCCAGGTGCCGGAGCTGAGATTCCCCTGCAGGCCGTGGTGCAGAGCATGGTGTGGCAGCTGTGGCCTGCAGCCATGGAGGTCCATGGGGGTGCAGAGATCCACCTGAAGATCGTAGAGAAGACCCATGCTGAAGCAGCATGAACAAAAGAAATCTGCGACCCCATGGGAAGCCTGCACTGGATCAAACTCCTGGAAGGGACATGTGGACCCTTGGAGAGAGGAGGACACACTGGAGGGGGTTTGTTGATAGGACTTGTGACCCTGTGGAGGACCCACAACGGAGCAGCCTGTTCCTGAAGGACAGTACCCCATGGAAGGGGATGGATGCTGGAGGAGCTCTTGAAAAACTGCAGCCCATGGGAAGGACCCATGTTGGAGAAGTTCATGGAGGACTGGTTCCTGTGGGAGGGACACCATGCAGGAGGAGGGGAGGGACTCCTCTCCCTCAGGAAGAAGCAGTGGCAGAAAAAACATGTGATGAATTGACCATAATCCCTGTTCCCTGTCTTCCTGTGGCTCTGGCAGGGAGGAGGTAGAGCTGGGAAGGAGGGGGGGGGGGGGGGGGGGGAAAGATGGTTTTAAGATTTGTTTTACTTCTCATTTTGCAGCTCTGATTTTGATTGGTAATAAGTTCCCTAAGTGAGACTGTTTTGCCCATGATGGTAATTGGTGAGTGATCTCTCCCTGTTCTTATGAGCCTTTAATTGTATTTGTCCTCCCCTCTTTATTTGAGGAGGGGAGTGATAGAGTGGCTTTTGTAGGTACCTGGCCTCCAGCCAGGGTCACGCCACCACAGTCTCATAAGAGCATCATCACACAGGTCATCCAAAAGTAGACAAAAATAAGGCACACAAAGACCTTCCAGATTGCCATTTACTGCAATTAGGTAAATCTGGCTTACATCCTAATCTTGCTGCTGTGAAAATCTCCCTGTGACTCAGAGAAGGAAAAGATATCTGCTCACAGTGAAGGTAGGGAAAGCAGCCACGGAATGAGTTACTTGTATAAATATTTCAGACTGTATTTTTGGAAGCTGGATGTTTGTAAATATCCTCAGTTCAAGAGAGGTCTGCCAGCTACAATTCATATACACACAGGACAAAAATCAAATCTCACACTAAGATCATCCTTTTCAATCATAAAGTGAGTAGAGTGCCAGCGAAGCATGAACAGCCGTGCAACATCTACCAAAGCATGACTGCTCTACAGGGCATGGGAGAAAACTAATCAGAGGACCAATGACTACATCACAGGATTCCCTGCTCAGCCTTCCAGAGAACAAAAGTTAAATTGTGATCAGATGCTTATTCCTCTTGGCGAAGAGAAATTAAGTTGGGCACAGGAAATGTAATATTTTTCAATGGAATAAAGAGAAAATAATGTTTCATCACAACAAATAGTAGCTGGAAAAGGGAATACTTACTAGAAGGGCCTGCTCAAGGCTTCTGAGCAACAAATGCAAAGTTTAATTTTGCACGGCCAAAAATGAGGAAGGCTGTGAGTGTATCTGGCCACGAGGAAGGCCAGTTTTATGTGTTAACAATCTTCACTCCCTACAGGGATTTCAGGACCAAGGCACTAGCAGGCTCCTTAGACAAAATAATACATGGGTGTGGTCTATGCCCAGCTGATTCTATACTTCTGCCAGTGCTGAACAGCTTCCAGCTCTCTCTGATACACGATATTCTTCATGGATAAAGAGGAGGGTCCCAGACTCTTGCCTGGGGTGGGCTGGCTTGTCTAAGACAAGCTTTTTTTGAGAGTGTCAATCTTGCTGATTTTCATGAAAACTGTAACAGCTTTTCAGGTCAGTCCCTACCCCTCATCGTCATAGTATCTAGCAGTTCTTTATTTCCTTCTTCTCTGAAAGAGTCATGATAGCATCAGTGATAACAGCAGTTGAAAAGACACTTAGAGCTCTCAGTGAGGAGACAGAGAGCAAAATCTAAGTTTATGTTCATCCTTCACATCAGAACTTCAACCTAAATTCAATCTCTGTATAAGCATTGCACTAGTGTATATCTCAGATTAGATATCCACACTTATCTTTCTTCTGCTTGGTGAGATGGCAAAGATTTGTCATCAGCAGCATTGGCAACCAAGGGCAGAAGCCAAGGATATGAGGCAGGAGCTGAATGGGTTGAGAAACTGAGGGCAAACAAAGAAGGAGGACTGTGCATCCCCCAGGAGGTGTCTGAGGTGCTTGCTGACTCTTCTCATGGTCTTCAAAGAATCACTAGCTTTAACATCCTCAACTTCAAGATAACAATGAAAGAATAGCGTTGCTTTTGCTTTCAAGTATCTTTGTTCTCGTGTGTTTATGTGGCTATATAGTTGTATAGTCCCATATAGCTACATCATTTGTTCTTATCATAGGTCTCACCCACTTGCTAAAGATGGACAGAAAGTGATGTTAAGTTATACAAGTTGCTTTTTCTTTTGTCCTTATCATTAGAGTCTAACGAGGAAGCTTGTGATTAAGGAAACTAGGAGGCAAGCAACACACCAAGTATTTCACCCAGGAACAAGGTCATGTATAGATAAAGATGAAACTGATGAGCTTAGAACTAAATGTTAGAACTACTTTTGTTTTCCAGATGTTATTTTTCTGGGTGGCCTCCAGAGCTTTGAAGGGCATTTTTCTCATAGACAAACGATTTTCTGCTACAGATGGTGCTTTTAACTCTCCTAAGTCAAAAACTGACAACAATTCTTAGAGGTGCAGCTGAGTTATTATTCTCACAGATTTCCATTCACCACTTTGAAACTTCAGGTTAAGCAACCTTCCACAGGTCTTAATTTTGGCAGTTAGTTGATACAACAAACTTTAAACCTATTTAATTTATGGTATATTTAGGATATTAATTTATTCATGGAGGGATGATTTTTAGCTAGTAACAAGTTTATGCCTTTAATACTGCATAGACATATATAAAAAAAATATTTTCCTTACAGTTTGTCTGCTCTTTCTTTGCTGTGACCCACCACTCCCTCCCAAACTTGTGTACAAACCATTTCTAGTTGGCTCCACCTAGGATCTAATACTTTGAGCCAAGAAAAAAAGAAACAACAATGATGAAAAACATGCTCAGGCAAAGTCTTTTAGACTGTGAAAGAATGAACATAGGAAATGACTTAGAAAGAATGCGGTGCCTGGAGAATTAAATTAGAAAGGCACTGAAATATATTTTCTGCACAAAAACATTTTGAGAAGAAATAAAATGGTTCATGTGAGGAAA
The DNA here is from genome assembly GCA_013397975.1 of Machaerirhynchus nigripectus. Taxonomy (NCBI): domain Eukaryota; kingdom Metazoa; phylum Chordata; class Aves; order Passeriformes; family Dicruridae; genus Machaerirhynchus; species Machaerirhynchus nigripectus. The sequence continues at coordinate 354,975 of VZRQ01002390.1, read as the reverse complement.
TCGTAATGAAGAGAAGCAAAATTAATTATTTAGACAAACCAAAAGAAAATCAAAGTAAAATATACGGGGTCCTTCAGCGTGAGCAATTTATTCATAAATAGACATATGTTCAGAGACTGTTTGTCCACATTGGATTTGTGTAACTCTATTCTATTTGGCAAGATTTAGAGTTTAAATGAAGAACACATATGGCAGTTTCATCTCCAGTTCTGTGCAAGCATAGGCCAGAATACAGATACCTCAGCTTTACTTGGGAGTTGTGCTTGGGAGTTTGGGCCCAGACTACAATGCCTCAGATGAGAGCAGCATATTTCTGCTGGTCTGAAATTTCATCACTTTGTACTACCTTTATCCAGGCATAATTTCTGATACCAGGTAATACTATTTGACATAGATTTGAATATATCCTTGTGGATTATTAATGTCTGGCAAATATTTTAAGTGCAGTTTGTAGGTACTAAATTTAATTTTATTCAGGGTGTATGTGATGGAGTGTTTTCTTCTGGTTACATGAAAATTGAAATTTTCATCAAGAATGCAGCTTGACTATTCCCTGTGATGCTGACATTATTCATGACATGAATGGAGCAAACCAAAAAGAACAGATGGCCATACATTAGATGTTAAGTGAAGAGAAGCATCCCTTAAGATTTCCAAGAGGACATAATGCTGTGAGCCCTAGGGAGGAGTTAGGCAGCTCACCCTTTAACTTCTTTTTTGACATCTCTCAGAGGACTCTAACCTGCAGCCAGTGCTCTGCATCTCTCAGACTCTGCAAAAGTATGATAATGTGTGTGAACATGAAAAAGAATGTCTCTGGATTGTGATCTTTTCATCCCTTCTCTGCTGTCAGGATCACCGTTACCACATCTCAGTGTCACAAGGTGAAAGAGAATAGTTCATTAGATTTCTAGGGCAAAAAGCGGCCTAGGAAGAAGTGGGTGAGCCCCATAAATATCTTTATGAGGCCCCTTCTTTGCTAGTGGAGAACAAGTATGGTGAAAATTAAATGGTTCTCTAATGTTTATGTAGGATCAGGAAAGAAATATTAATTTTAATATTTTAAATCTCCATTAACATCTGTGGGGATCATGATCTATCAGGGGGGAACAATTGTTCAGTCAAGCCCTCATTGGGAAAGTAAGAAAGTCACAAATGCCAGCATCAATGAGCATCCTGCCTGAGGGAGAACACAGATGATGTTTCCTCTGGCTGTGAAAGGAGATGAGCACTGATGAGCGAGGCCAGAGCTACATAAAAGAAAGAAACCTGACCCATTCAAAATGTTCTCCAAGTCCTTTTTTTATACCCATTTCTATATCAGCACAAGGACTTCACATTTCAGGAGCTCAACTGCATGCTCTAGCCTGCAAGACCTGGTGACAGAACACTCTTAAAAGTGTGTTTTGTGTTCGTGGAGTGAGTTAATACCTTCTTTGGAGAGTTTTACCTGCCCATTATCTGGTCTGTAGGAAGAATTTTATTGCAAACACTCTTGAAATGTTTTTGATCTTTTCTGCCACCCCAACTTTCTCTTCCATGACACAAAGTCCTTTCTCAACTCATCTTTCCTGTTTTTCGGGCTATTGCCTTAAGCCCTGTTCTTTAAAAGTTATTACAGTTCTGAAAACTAACATAATACAGTTAATAGGATCTGAATTCCGACTTCCTGTGAAGCAAATCTAGCTCTTCAAATCAACTAACTCTTTCTTTTCTTATCCTTTTTAGAATACTTTTTTTCAGGAGTCTCTTAGGCAATCTGGCTTTTATCCTATGGCATGGAAACCCTAGTTTTCTGTGCATTTTTAGCTACATCCGTAAGTTTTGTTGATTTTGAATGAAGTATCAGAAGCAGCCTGTAAACAAAGGAGTTAATGGAGCGATTTTCACGGAATATCACATTTTACAACACTGAGCACATTTTAAATCACATGCTTATTCTGGATTAGAAGTATAATTGAAAGGACAATCCCCCTTGCAGCTGAAAGACTAACTAGCAATGATTCAGTACACGTACAAAAGGATGTGTTAAAGGCAGAGTAAAATCACCTTTCGTTATCCTTTGATTAACATATACCCCTTAGCTCTAATGTGTTTTTTGTGGATCTGTGTGACAGGGTTTTATTATTTTAACAATGATTTCTGTTATTCAGTTTGAAAAAACCTTATACAATTTTTGATCAGTACACAGCAATTTTTCAGGAATATTTTAATTATCCTTACAACAGGCCAAGCTTATGAAAAAGTAATTGATTACCTGATTTTTGTCATACCAAGAGGCTATGGAAATGTACTGTCGTATTGATTAAGGACTTTGGCTTTCTGTACAACACAGGTTCCTTTTATTTCCTGCCTCCAGCCAACATAAGGTACAAGAAACCAGAGATAGTACCATTTGTTGGTACTATCCAACAAATTTATTTTTAAAGTCAAGTTATATAAAAAAAGTTAGATTCTTATTAAATTAACTAGGAGGAGGAATGGAATCTCATATATTTTATCTCCCTCAAGGAAACACAATTCAAATTTGTACAGTTTATGACCTGTAAATGGAGTGGACATGTTTGTTTTGGTAATATATTGGTACCAAGGAATGCCAGCACCCACCCATGTCACAAGAGCTGTAAAGCGCATGTGATGCAGAATGGTACATGGGAAATTTGGGGTAAAGATAAAAATAATAATTTCTGAGTAACTTTCAGAGTGCTGCTAGCTAACAGGTGGCCGACTCCTCTGTGAAGTGCACTCTTTGCTGCTGAGAGTGCAGCTCTCAATTTAAGAAGTCCTAGTAATGGTTTCAGAGTATTTTGGGCAGTTCTGTTCCCCACCACTGAAACCGGTTTGTGAAACTGTTATGAAAGTCTCTTGTGCTTTGCTTAGACAGTTTTAGACAGAAGAGAGATTCAGAAAAAAATTAACACAAGTTGAGCATGGGGACATTTCCTCTACTGTATTTAACGTCTGATTTCCCCTTACCTCATAATTCTCAGTTCTTTTCTTTCTTAGCCTTTGAAAAGAAAAAATAAAGATGTGTGCATAGAACATTTCAGTCTGCCCCTGCTTTAGTGAACATATGATTATCTAGTTATAACTCACAGCAGGAAAAGTTTGGGCTTTCAACAAGTTTAGGAATAATTACAGAGGTTTATTTTGCATTTTTTACCATAACCAACTTTTATTGTGGAACTGGATGGGAAATAATGATTAAGATGTTTGCAAAAAGAATTTTAAATGCTTCTTTAAATTTATCTGGTGTAAGAGTTCAATAAATTCAGATCACATACACACAGAAATTAAAACTGCCTTTTTTCTGGGGAAATAAAAACAAGGTCCAGCCATTTCTAGACATGGTTCTTCTCCTTTGTGAGAAAAACAACAGCATGATAATTTTGATGTACTGGACTCTACAGTATGGAACTGAATACCTGTGAGAGGGACATGGATGAATCAAGGATTCTTCTCATTCCTGCAAAGGGCTGATGTGTTAATCTTGCTTGCATAAATAAAATTCTCTGATTAAAGTAAAACCTCAGGGGTACCATGATGTATTGAATGGGAGAATGAAAGCTCTGCCTTCCAGCCAGAGTAATATAGCTATTTATTAGCCAAAACTGATCTTTTCTTTTCCTTTTTCCTTTGCCAAAATAATGACTGTAGCCTCCTAGCAAGATGAATAATCTTGAATAATGATGAATAATGATGAATAATGATGAAAAACGCAATAGTTTCACTATATGGTACTATACAAGAGTACTCCTAAATGCATTAATAAAGCATCCTCCTTCTTTTGCTAAACTGAAGGGAAAACAACTGAGAAATAGCACTGGTGTGTGTCTCTACAGATAATTTTATATCCTGTTTTATTTTTATATCCTATTTTATGTTCTGACACAGAAGATGAATAAACAGCATTTTCCCCCACAGAATTTTTATGTTTAGAAATGTATAATTAAAAGAAATCTAAGAAATATGGCTATAGTTCTATGGATCACATTTAATGGAGAAGTGATCCTGCTTTTAAGACAGCCCTAAAATTACAATTTTTCCAATAAAAGCAAAATCTGTTGTCCTTCCTTAAATGGTAAACAATAGAGGCTGTAATGATTCATCCTTTCTTCAGTTTCATTATTGCCTTCCAGCTTCCAGTCTAAAAGCTCTTAGCGTCATAATTAGCTCTTCTGGCTTTTGCAAAATGTCATGGCTCCTGTTTAGCCAATGGATCATATCACACGGGGCTACAGCTTCACTTTTAAACACTGTATTAATAGCTGAAATATCTGACAGGCTGAATTATAAGCTTGGCAACAAATTGTTCTCCCTGTTCACTTTTCCTGGATTTGCTGTTATTTTGGGAAGCAAGAAGGAGATCTAAAGCCACATATACCTGGATCCAAAGACATGCCTACTAAGAGTGATCTTAATCTGAGCTGTTCAAGCCCTTTTCCAGACACCTAAACCCTCTACTTAATGCATCACTTTTTTACGTTGTAAGTAGTCTTAATCATTCATAGTTTTTGTATGCATGGTGGCCTCACATATAGAAGTAAATTTTGAAGGCAGAGGTTTAATGGCATTAAATAAACTGCTGTATCTGAATAAGAAAGAAAAAACTTCTATTAACAGATCTCATATGGGGATTCCAAAGAAGAGTAAGTATGGCTATCTTTTCCAGCCGTGTCAAATAGAATAAAAAATAAATTTTTACCAACAAAATTGTTATTCTCCCTATACCCAACATTTCATTCCACTGGGTTGCTAGAGCATCTCTCTGACTTTCACTCTTCCTCTTTTTCCCCCCAACCTTATGAAATCTGAGTCCCTCAGAAAGTCACATTACCTCTGTGCAATTAGCAGCCATGCCAGCCTTTCCATGTGGTGAGTCTGATGTTATTCTGCTCTAACATCTGCTGCTCAGCCTTTCATCATGTGTGTATATGTATCTTAAAGTTCTTCGTCTGTTCACAGGCAAATTATTTTGGCTACCTTGAATAGACAAAGAGCTGTCCTACTAGGACAGGCAAGCTGTGTGAACTGTCACCCTCTCTGAGCAAAGAGCTCTCTCCCAAAGTCAGAACATTTTCTGTGTGTAGAATCTGTACTTCATCCCTGAGAAAAGCCTTCCAACATGAATACAATTATGAAATTTTGGTTTTCTGTCCTCTTCATGGAAGAGGATAATGTGTTGATGAGGTACTTCAAAATCTCTGTGGGACTGGCAGCACGACAGACTGTAGTTATTTAGTGAGAACATGTTGGGAAAGAGAGAACAAAAACTACTCATCAGAGTACTGATTTGATCCTCAATATGGCCAAAACTGTGATCACACAAAATTGCAGGATTAGAAGCAAAATGAAAATCAAAATTAAAGTTTAGAAATTGCTCAGTGGTTTCTAATCTGTACAAGTGAACTAAAAAATACATTTTTATGCTAGTATTTGAGAAAAGGTAAGGTTAATAAGGTTAAATCATCCAAAGAAAAGCCCATTTACTATTGGAATAAAACCAAAATCACATGCATGCTCTACTAGATGACTGTGGGGTAAAAAAAAAATCACATTCTTTATTAGATATTTATGTAGAACATAAATAAAGATAAAGAATGTGACTGGAATTGGAAGTTTGCCAAAACATTTGTAAAAGCTTCAGGTGATTCATGTGGAATTCTGCATCCTGCTCTGGGGTCCGCAGCACAGGAAGGACATGGACCTGTTGGAGTGAGTCCAGAGAAGGGACACCTGGACAATTAGAGGGATGGAACTCCTCTCCTATGAGGAAAGGCTGAGAGAGATGGGGTTGTCGAGTCTGGAGAAGGGAAGGCTCCAAGCTGATCTCATTGCATCTTTCCAGTACCTGAAGGGACCCTGCAAGAGAGTTGGAGAAGAACTTTTTACAAGAGCATGCAGTTACAGGACAAAGGGTAAAGGCTTCATACACAGAGTAGGTTTAAATTAGATGTCAGGAAGAAATTTTTTACTGCGAGGGTGGTGACAGACAGGAACAGGTTGCCCAGAGAAGCTGTGGATGCCCCATTCCTGCAAGCATTCATGGCCAGGCTGGATGGAGTCTTAAGCAACCTGGTCTAGAGGAAGGTGTCCCTGCCCATGTCAAAGGGTTGGAATGAGATGATCTTTAACGTCCTTTCCAACCCATCCTTTGATTCTGTGATTTATCAATGAGACCACTTTTAAGAGAAAAAAACCAGGGTTTCTGGGATCTGATCCATTTGAAAACATGAGAGAACATTGAAAACCTCCATGGAAGTAACAGCTTTTTCCTTGAGTTTTATTCTTGTGAAGGGTAGAAGGGTGTGTGTTTTGCTTTGTTTTCCTTGTTTGAGGTTCTGAGTCTTGGAGTTGGATCACCTGAATACTGATCAGGCTCAGAAATTATGAAATCTAGGATATTAAGGGGCTTGATGGTGTAGGAACATGATTTATAATACAAAGAAATTTTATAAGCACTCCCATTTCCCAGTGACACCCTTTAAAATTTGAAATTTTATCAGTTAGAAAAGAGTCTTGATAGTTCAGATTCAGAAGATGAATCTAATTCTATAACAGCTTCAGATCTGAAATCTAGTCTAAAAAAAATTGTTTTGAGCATTAGTGTTAAAAGAACTCTAAAAAGATCTTCAGCTTTGTAGCTCCTACAATTAAAAAAAAGGTTAAAACTCTTCTTAAAATAAAAGTGAAAACTTTTAATGTAGATTTACCTTTTATTAATTTATGAAAGGGGCTTTGTTGTTTAGAGAGTTGAAAAATTAATTAAAATCATATTAAAAATGTATGAATTAATTTATTTTTTTGTGCTTAGATGAATGAAATACTTCTAGTGTTGTTTAAGACTGCAAAAAACATTAATTCACCAACACACATATTAATATTGATACTCATCAAGGAAGCTGCTTTCAAAATTTTTCCTGGGCTGCTTTTCCCCAAAGGTGCTAATTGTCTTCCATTTTGCAAAGTCTTTGCAAATGGAAAAGGAAAAACATTATACTTTCCCAGAGAGTCTCTCCCTTACACTTTCAAAAGATACAAATTCATGATTACCATAAAGCATCTGGGCGGGCATTTACTAGGGATCTGCTTATTTTTGAAAATATTGCCTCTGAGATGATATTTTTTTGCACAAGGAGTAGATGGATACCAGCCTTGTTGGCTTGATGTTTTTCCTGAAGCCCTAATAAGAAAACAGTAATTCAACATGACAAGTTCCATGGTTTTATATTTTGCAGTGTCTGTTCAGACAGGTAAGCCTTTGGGGTCAGCAAGATATTTTCTCATATGGCTGTACTTTCACTCTCTTCTTATCTCCTGATACACTTCAGTTATCTTTAGAACTGGAACAATTCTCTTTGCATTTTGGACTTGGAATTTTCAACATCAGGAGCATAACAGATTGTCCGTCCATACTAACTAAGGCTGCCTCTGGCTTTTATCACTGGAAAATGTACTGATCCAGATTCACTGTTAAGGTCTCGGTCAGCACATGGTACAGGCCAACTGGGCAAGATGGTGAGACTGATGATCTTCTGTGTGTTTCCAGGCACTTTAATGTTCTACACCTGTTCTCTAGAGCAGGAGGTCAGAGAGATGTGAACAACCAGAATTGCACCTTTGTAAACTGAATTAGAAATCTGTTTTCAGGATGACCCGCTTGTATTCCTTTATTATTCACCTTTTGCAAACTCCCATGAGGTCAATGAATTCCAAATTGTAACTGAAGTTCATTTACAGTTGTATTTTCAAGTGATTGCTTTGAAACTTCTGCAATAGATGTCAAGGGTCTGAAACAACTGTGTTGGTGTAAATCCCACTTATGCAAGAAATCAGCTACTGGGAAATAAACAACCAAAAAAACCCCACCCCAAGCTAAAATACAGACTAACCTAAAAGTTGCTCAGCTTCATGAATTTTTGTTGGACAATCCACAGACCCCTTTGTCTCGGTTTGAGACAAATCAGGAGGAAACATCCTGAGATGAATGTGTCCTATAATGGAAGGCAGGTTTTGGCAGCCCCTCCCCCACCGGTTCAAAAGGAATTTCTTGGAGGAAAGTGAAAAAAGACTGTTTATTTAACAAGCAAGGTGCATGCAGGTACAAGAAAAAAATGAATAATGTTAGATAATAAACCCTCTCGTTGTGGAGAAAGATGGTGGATTTTTTAGAGTCCTGCTCAGCTTCTCCCGAGATCCTCTGGAGCCGGGGTGCGGTGTCCCTGGGCCTCCCCTCCGGGATGGGGTGTGGGGCTCCTGGCGATGTTCTGGTGTTTGGGACTGGAGCAAAGCTGAACAGTTCTAGAAGAAGAGGAAGTCACAGTCCTGGGAAAATTTTCTTGCTTCAGCTGACAGGCCGGCTAAAAGCAGGAAGGTGCTCCCTGGGCTCTGCAGCGGTGAGAACCCAGGGGAGTGTGTGTGAGTCCTTGAACACAAACCGTGATGAAGAATTCTCCCGGCTTCTCTTCCCCGTCTCCTGGACCCAGCTTAAAGCTGCAGAACCCATTTCTGGGCATAAAGCAGATGATAGGGAAATACAGTATTATCATAAAATCACCCCAAGACACCCTTTCTCACAGTACAGCCTACTGCTACTCTTGGTGATAATAACTGAAATTTTTGGTTACTCTGTTTCATAACAATCATGATAAATTGGCAATTGAAGGCTGTTTTGATGTGCTACATCCATATATTATATTCTCTTGATATGGATCAGAAAAGCATCAAGGAAAGAGTATCTTTTCCTACAGCTCCAAAATCTTTTCAGTTGTTACTTAAAGCCAAAGTTTTTGCATATATTTATTTATAAGGTTGCATCACACTGCTTTCTCAGACTATGCCCCAGTATCTTTTTTTTTCCTCGCTTCCTGAACTTCTGTCTCTTTCACAGCTACAAAACTTAAGAAAAGCTATCAAGAAAAACAGCTTCATCTCTCTCTTCGTCCAAGACACAATGCTTGGTTCTTAACTGTTTCTATTCTGTATTTGCTTAACAGAATACAACCCCAACACAATAATCCTAGTTGGAAATTATATTCATAATGATAATCTCAAAACAATATGGTTTAAGTAACACCAGTAATATATTCATAATTATAATCTCAAAACAATATGGTTTAAGTAACACCAGTAATATCTGGACAAAACTGTAATTAATAAATAGCCTGAAAGGACTAAAGTTTTCTCCTAGACCTTGGGATCACATTTAATATTGTTGCTATGATTAAACTGAAGTTAAGTTACTTCTGAAGAAACTGTTTATATTACCATAAATAGCCTATCTGTAAAGAGAGGATGCTGAAATTCTGGCTCATATAAATGATAGACAAAAGTTCAACTCCAAGATAATTATAATTTGAAGAGACTGCAGCCTATGAAATATTCTGGGGAATTTCATGAGTGTAGAGTAGTAAAAAACTCAGAGACAGTTCCAATCTGCAGCTGTTTTGCAAGCTACTTTTCTTTTACTATTAAGAGGTAAAAGAAATCCTATTTTTTTAAGAAGAAATTGCAGGAAGATTCCGAGACTGCAGGTACATTCAACCTCCACTAGCTACCAGCTACCCCTAGAATAACTTGAATTCAATAGGTAACAGTGCAGGACAAGAGGTAACACACACATGCTGAAACACAAGACATTACATCTGAACATAAGAAAACACTGTCATCATGAGGGAGGTTGAGCACTGGCACAGGTTGCTCTGAGAGACTGGGCATCTCCATCCTTGAAGGTGTTCAAAACTCAACTGGGCATGATCCCGGGAAACTCACTCTAGCTGAACCTGCTTGAGCAGGGGTTTGAACTAGACAGCCTCTAAAGTATCTTGCAACTTCAGCACTTTTGTGATTCTGCAACCAATTAATCTTTCAAATGCCTAAGTGACTCCTCCTGCGTTTAACCACAACCGCTTAAGTTCTGAGTAGAGAGCTGACCACTCCCCTTTGTCTAGGGGGTAGAAGATATACACCCATAATTAGGAAGCTAGTTTTAATTCTACACTCTGCCTGAGGGGTTTTGTTCTTACATTCCTTGCCTTTCAGGCTTACTAGAGTCCACTTTTCATGGCAAAACAATATATATATGCTTGAGCAAATGTTATCAAAAGATGACTTTGAGAGTTGCCCCATCTAAGAAACTCCAATTTCACATTTTCAGTATTCACACTCAAGGTACATATGCTTTCCAGTATAGGGTGCCATGTAGGTGGGATAAGTCTGTTGCAAGCATTTCCTCATGGGTAGATTTCCACCCGTGAATGATACACAGTACTGGCCGCCTCCCTGGATCAGGGAGCCAGGCTTGAGTGGCTAAAACACACCTGACTTCAACTACACGTCTTTCCTTGGCATTGCCATAACTCTGAAGAACTATCATGCTGGTTTTTGCATCCCGCTATGACATGATGAGCTGTTCTTCACTGTTGTCCAGAGCCTGAATGCTTGACCTAGAGTTGTGCCCACCAGACAGTTAGCAGCCTAATGGTGACAAATTGCTGCCTTAGCAGTCCAGTGACCACATTCTTCTGTGAATTGAGCCTTTGGGCAATATAGAAAGGAGAGTAAAAAGTAACAGCAGGTGCAGCTGGCTGAAATGATCTCCCAAAGGCAAACCATTTCCTCATCTGAAAATTGTGTTCTTTGTGTTATAATAGTTTGCATAAGATGCCAAACAATTTAAGTCATATCACTTAGACATTTTTAAATGCGGATGAAAGTAGAAGCCTGTGTATGACACTCAAGCAGTTTATTTGTACTTGTATTTTTGGTTTTTAAGTAACTAGAGAGATCATTTCGTGTTGACAAGATAGTTGTTGATTAAGCTGAGCAATGAAGTAACAGATCCAGAGAAGATGAGATGATAAAAAGTTTAAGTCCCTAGCAGAAGGTTGGGTAAAACCTTTTCATTGTCTGAGATATACTTGTGAGTTAACTAATTGTGAAGGGATAATAAATGATTTAATTATTTCCCATCTGTTAGTAATTCAATTAGATCCTGCTCAGTTTGCATAGCTGCAGTCCTTTCATTACTCTGCTTTGCATTCCCTACCAAGTCTGAAGTCCCCAGAGTTAAGCTATGTTATTATCCTCCGAGGTAAAGATGGGAAAGTGATTTAAAAGCATTTTTCTCCCTTAAATCCATCATGTCTGTATTCTTACCGTTGCATTTGCAACATCTTTTTAACACATTAAATAATGCATTAATTAAATTGGGGAAAAAACAAACTTAAAACAAAACAACAATGCTTGAATTGGTTTTTGGAACAAATTATTATAGAAAAAAAATTGTTGAGAACTTTGAGGTGAAGATTTAATGGTACACTAAGTACACTTAAAAATAATTATGCTCAGAGTAAGGTCATAAAACTAGAAAGTTAAAGACAGGGAAAGACTTGCCCCACATATATGGTGAATACACAGGGTATACTCTTCTGTATTTTAATGAGAATAATTCATGCTGGTTTTGTGACACAAAGAAAAATCCATTATTTTGCCTTTATTTCTAGGGTAACTGAGAGAAAGATCCTTAGTTAAAAAGGAACGGTAAGGTGAAGAATATTTAGTTCACAAACTTCTTGCTCCTTGTCATCTGATGCCAGTGAAAGAAAAGGAGGTTCTCCTTGCCCATACCTTGGCTGGTGTGTTCATTCAGCCCAGAGGGCCAAAGCAGGGGTAAACTCTCACTGTGAATTTAGGATGGCTAGGCAATACTCACAGTTAGCATTGTCTGTTCTGTGCTTGTTGTAGTGTGCTGGTTTTGGCTGAGGTAAATTAATTTTCTTCACAGTGGCTGGTGCAGGGCTGTGTTTTGGATTTGTGCTGAACACAGGGTTGATAATAGAGATGTTTTTTGTTATTGCTGAGCAGGGCTCGCACAGAGCCAAGGCCATTTCTGCTTTTCGTACTGCCACACTGGGGAGGAGACTGGGGGTGCCTGGGAGGTTGGGAGGAGCCACAGCCAGGACAGGTGACCCTACTGACCAAAGGGAGATTCCACACCGTGTGACATCATGCTCAGTATCTACAGCGGGGGGGAAGGAGGAGGAAGAGGGGTTCATTTGGACAGATGGTGTTTGTCTTCCCCAGTAACCATTACGTGTGATGGGCCTCTCCTCTCATCAGGATGTCTGAACACCTGCCTGCCATTGCAAAGCAGTAAATTAACCCCAGGTTTTGCTTTGACTGTGTGTGCTCAGCTTTTGCTTTCCCTATTAAACTGTCTTTGTCTCAACCCACAAGTTTCTGTCTTTTACCTTTCCAATTCTGTGCCTGCTCCTTTTGGTGGGGGAGTAAGCGAATGGCTGCGTGGGGCTTGGCTGCTGGCTGGGGTTAAACCACAACATGTAGGAAATGGGATTAATATTTCCCTCCTTAACTGGCCTCTGGGGATGGATGAGGACAGGTTTCCAGGAGATTCAGATGATGTTTCCCTCGCTTCCTCCCTCCCTCCCTCCCTTCCTCTTTCCCTCTCTTTCACTCTCTTTCCCTCCCTTTTTCCCTTGCCTCCATCCTTCCCAATGCAGCAGTCAGACCTTCTAGGGCAATTTCTCACAATTCCGAGTTACTGACCCACGTAGTTATCATGCCCAAAATTCCTCTTCCCTCTGAACCAGTTCAAGACTAGAGGAATACTCAACTACCTAACTCCCACAAAAATCAGATCAGAAATCAGAAATCCCCTAAGGACTTTGGCTGCATTCGACTGCAATAGGGAAAACTCTTTTCTAGGATGAAAGAAAAACATGTTTTCTTTACATCTCTCGTACATGAATGAAAAATTAAGGAATTCCTCATAAGCATCCATGTCTTGAATATTCTTAAGAGAGAAGAGGTTTAAAAAGCATTTTTCTTATTTCCCCTGCCACTCGCTTAGCATAAGTATTCAACAACTTTGTGCTTCACTTTGTTTTACACTGTCACTTTAAGCTTTGTTTAAGAAGCTGTCTCCTCTTCCCCTCGATAAGATACACTGATTAACTGTGTGACCTAACTGCATTTATTACACAATCATATTAGCTCTTGGATTAATTTATTTAAACTTAAGTAAACTGAACAGGGGTTTTACCTTTCTTTCAAGCCAACTGTCTTTTGATATTGTATTTGCCTTTGAAACTATGCAGCAAGTTCTCCTGGAAGGGCATAAGGGAAAAAAAAATCATTTTAATCTTTTTCAACTCTATGACTGCTCTTCCCTCAGATATGAAGAGCCTCAGGTGACGTGACTTAGGCCAATTGTTTCAGTTATCAAAAACAGGTAACATAAGCCCTCAACAAATCTGTCTGCATGGTTGTTTGTGACCTCTTATTGAGCGCTTGTCAATTGTCACTTTGACTCACAGTCCTATATTAAGAGGTTTGAGAAATATTGCTTTGCTGGGGCAGATTCATGGTGACACAGTTTGTGTGATTTTTTTCAGCAGTATATCATCAAGTTTATGTTTTTCTGCCCTCATGATCTAACACATAAAAAATATAGCAGCAGCCAAAGGACAACAGCAAGGAGAATATTTTTTTTCTGTTTTATATAATTTTATTTGTGCTGAACATCAAAAGTTTTAGACTCCATATGGGCCCTGTAGACCTTAATGCTGAAAGACAGTTTCTGTCTACGTGGGCATCTGTAGATACATAACTATTCAAAAAATAAGCGCATACACATTTTCTGCTCTGGTAATCCCACTTAACACTGTATAAAGTGGCATTACATCATCTGAAAATCCTTGTTGAAGGGTATTTCATTGCATAGAAGCTTTGGAATAAATTGTAATTTGTAATTGTAAATATGTGCCAAAATTTTAATTTGATCAATCTCATCTTTTTACCCCCAGGACAAAGAAAGAGAAGGAACATGTAATGGGTCAGAGTGGCTATTTAAAAGTGACAGGAGTGTGATAGAGGCCTTAGCCCAATGGTATACATTAGATATGAACCATCTCTGCTTGAACATGTACTGAGACTGATCAGTCATGGGTCATGGAACAGGGAATGGCAAATGGCTCTTTGTCACCTCTCTTTTATCACAAAAAACAAAGTTATGCTCAGACCCAGAGGAAAATCAAGGCAAGACCATATCATGATAAATACAGATATCATTCCACATTTACAAAGGAAAAGAATAAATGAAAATGACAAATATACACCCAAGATATAAACAGGACAAACATTTTTATGTGGTAAACTACTAAGCCTTTTTCATTAATGGTTTACTTTACTGTATGTTTGACTATTATCGTTCTCCTTTTTACTTACTCTGGACTTAGTTTTCCAAATTCCTGATCCACCTCAAATAAACAAATTCCAGAAAGTCACTATTAGAAAAAATGCAGCTAGTTATTGTTGAAGAAGTATTTACTGTGTTCTAGAAATATACTAAACCCTTTGTCCATGTGCAGCCTGGGGAATATTTGAAATGCATGTTCAACAAAAGCTTTTAGCTGGAACTCTTTTTAAATTTTTCCAAAATATGACTGCTGGAGCCTGTTGCAATTTTATTGCAGAGCATGGATTGGTCCTTCAGAGCTCACTGTTTGCAGGTACTGCAAAGCTGAAATCATACCTATACAGAAAAATCACACACACTGAATAAAATCCCCCCTTTTTTTTTAACAGTCTTATCAGTGCCTATCCTCGTTCCATGAAATACCTATTTCAGTGCACAGCAATGAAATAAAATTGAGAACCACCAACTTTTTTAACAGAGGGCAGCTCTGTGATGGCTGCTTTGCTTGTCTCCTGGCCCGGCTCTGCAGTGGGCTGTGCCAGCCCCGGAGCACCTCGGTAGGTACCTGGACCTGCTGGTGAGAGGCATTGAAATGGGCAGCTTAGTCTCACCAGGAACACACTGCTGAAATCTAAAGTGTTTGTGAGACTGGTGGATTTTTTGATTTTTTATTTTATTTTATTTGTTATTATTTGTTATTCTTTACTACTTGAAATGTAAAGGGCTTGTATCCATTTTCAAGCTACATGTTTGAAAAGCAAGATAACACCACTGAGGAAGAATGACCAATCATAAATTATTCCTATGAAATATATCTTACATTCTGTGTTCAGCATTTCTCAGGAAATGAATATTCCTACAAGCTCTTAGTATCTCATCTAAAATGAACAAACAAACAAAGAAACAAAAAGCCAGAATGGCTTCACAAGAATTCTGTGATTTCTGCCAAATTCAGCTAATATTAAACATTCTATTAAGTATAAGCTGCACATTCCTCCGCTTATGAACTTGAGATCGTGCTCTGGTCCAGTCAAAATAGACTTTGTTTACACTGATTTAGTGGCCTTATGAGATTGCCTGGTTGCTTGCCTGAGTTCCCTCAGCAGGTGAAATTACTTGCTGAGCTGCACAAAATCATGCTGGGGAATAGCTGTGCCGTGTCTTGCCAGTATTTATTTAATGTTATGTTACTGCTTGAAAATGAAATGCATTTATTTTTAAAACATAGCCCATGTGATTATGACCTATAAAAGCAAAAGAAAAGTCTGGGTAACAAATGAAACTATAACTTACATGCTGGTTTTGATGTCATTGTTTCTACTGCTTCAACAGCAGCTGCCTTTGTGGTTTTGCAAGCCACAAATGGTATGTTAGTTTTATATCCCTCCCTTTCTCTAGTTATAGGTCCCTCTGTAACCACTGACATGCTGTCTCATTAAAACCTGTGTACCCTGAACTGCTTTTGGATTACAAAGTCAGAAGATTGCTGAAAAGTCATGTATCAGACGTGACACCTATATCTGGAGGTCCTTAGGAGCCATACATCTCCCTGGGATGGGTCTAAAAAATGGTACAGACACCTGCCTTCCTGACCTCTATATGTCCCAGAGGACTGAAGCTTGTTTGTTTGTGCTAAAATAGAAAATTCAAGCCCAGCATGTGTAATATTCTTGCTCAGAAGTGCTTACATTAAGACACAGAGTCTCATTCAGGTGATTAATGTAGATATTAAGTAATATTGGCCAACACTCTATCCCAGGCAAAAAAAAAAAAAATATACCAGCCTCCAACCAGACGTACTGCAGATCACAACCATCTGACCCTGGCAGCTCAGCCAGTTTCGAATCCACTGTATTCAAGACATGGTACTGTACTTCAACACATGAGGATGTCCCAAGACATTGTATAAAATTTTGCTAAATTTGAGACAACCACCACCCAGTCTTCTTTCCTCCTCCACCAAGCAACTCATTGTAGGAGATTTCCAGGTCAGAGATGACTTCCTCTTCATAAATTCATGCTAACTACTTGCAAATACCTTCATGTCCTTCATGTGTTTGGAAACTGGTCCCAGGATTATTTGCTCCATCACCTCTCTAGGGCCTGAAAAACAGCTGAGCAGCCTGTAGTTCCCTGGATCCTCTTCCCTGCCCTTTTTGATGGACGTTTACTTTTCCTCCAGTCTGCAGCATCCTCTCCTGTCAGTGTTATCCTTAAGCTCTATTTTTTTAAGTTTCTTTCTGAAAAGTTAAATGTCGGGTACGAGTGTCAGCACTAATCTTCTTTTCTAGTTCTTCCTTCCTTCCTTTCCAGCAAAGCAGATCTTTCTTCATAGCAGTTTTTGTTAAGTCATTCCTTAGCTGCTTCAGACCAACATGCTGAGCAGACTCAGCAGGATAGATGATGACAGAAGGTTCAGGGAGGCTTAATGCAATGCTAAAGTTACAACTATAGCCTTGCTTCTGTATTCCCATTCTTAATATTCTGTTATACATCACAAAGGGTCCTGATCTTCCTTTCCCAGAGTTGCACCTGTCATTTCAGGACTTTTGGGGTAAACAAGCAGTATTGGTATTTATACATACACATGTACACATACCTGAAGTGCTTTTCTTTTCTTTTGACTAAGCAGTTTAAATTGTAACATGTGAATACTGGGGGGAAGTTCTGCAAGCCTCATTTTGCAAGTCCTATGAACTATTGCTGGCTACAATATGCCTCTGTCTATATAAATATTATTGACAGACAGTGGAAAATACAGTGAAAAACACTGTCTGCATCACGCAAAGCTAGTGTTCTAGATGGTTGAAGTTTAAGCTATTGCACCCCAAAGCAAAACCTCAAGTTTTTTAAACTACAGACCTCTAGTTGTGGCACAATCCCATGAAAATATGCAGACATGGAACTCACAATGCACTCTGAATAATGTGCAGCTTAAGCCTCATACAGAGAGTGCATCCTAGTTCACTTGCCAAAGCAAACAAGGCAGGAGAGTGATAGATATGCCACTATTCCATGATTTTGAGGACAAGTGCAAATACTACTGACATAACTAAAAGGCTGTTATCTTTAACCTGCAGCCTTGGGTACAGTCAGTTATCACCATCTGCTGTCTAAATATTAAAGTTCTTAAGGATGAAATATTTGAAGAGCATATCTGGGACAGGAAGGAAAATAGTAACAACAATGGTGGCAATAATAATGCAATCATAATAAATGACAGGAAAAAACATATTCATGTGGAAGCTGAAACTCTGTCATGTATAAGAACCTCTCTTCCCGTAAAGAGATCAAATTGTAAAGGGCTGAAGGTTTTCAGATAATCTGCCTTAGGGTGGATTGTCTATTTATGTGCTAAGCAGAATACCTTTATTTCCTCTATATGATTTTTCCAGTGCATTTGAGAAGATTGTATTTTTTAAAATGTTTCTAATCTTTTAAATCAAAACCAAAAGAAGTAAAAGAAGCAAAGATCAAGGATTTGATATCCCTAATAGGGGAGATATATCCTGCTTTTGGTAAAACTGTATGAAATCAGGTGTTAGAATTTAACTTCTCTATAGCTGCAGCATTGCAAAAGCATGAATAAAGCTGAGTGGTTGCTGAAGGTTTCATTGGATTTCTCTGCACCTAATCATACTCACAATACTAGAGGCTTCTGTCGTTGCAGGAGCTGCCAGAATTTAGTGACAACCCAGAGAAATGCCTTCTGAAGTTCTGTTCTCAGAACTACAAGTTCTTAACAAATCAATGCAACAAATGATATAGCTTTGTTCCTCACATATCCAAGAGATTTTTTTGCAGTTAGTGTCTCTATCCCTTTCATTTTAAATCTGACAATATTGCTATTAAGATGCAGAGTAGGCTTTTCAAGGATTGTAAGTTTCCTCTAAATTTCAATGACCAAAAGAATTGCATTGTTTATTTACTGTGTGGCTGGGGGCTAAGAAGGCTACATACAAGTCGTACATATCACTCGTATTTTCACAGCATAGTTTTGCTTCAAATTCAGTGACCCATTTAGCTGCAGTAGAAGGTCACTGTTGCTAATTTACTCTCATTCATTGGTCTCAGTGACAGAATTTAATTATTTCAGCCTAGTTCATAGTGGGAGAGCAGCTGCAGTGCTTAAAACACTGTAATGAAAACCAGTAAACCCTCACCTTGTCTCAGCAAAAGACCAGGAATACAGCAGTTAAACTTATGATCTGTCATCTCAACTCCAAAAAAAGCCACGTGCATTACTTTAATAAATTGGAGAATTCATCTGTTTTACAGCTGTGTAATTGTTCTTTATGTTAGAGCTGTCACTCACTAGTATCAATGGAAGTCTTGTTAAAATTGGAGGAAGATGTTATATTGAGTACTGTAAGTATAGAGAAGAAGGGATTCTTTGAAACAGGATCCACAGACTTTGAGATAGGGCTTGCAGTGCTTTTAGAAGCAGATGTGTTCTCACTCAGTGTAGAAGGGATGGCACACTGGAGCCAATGAGAACTGCAGGGATAATAAGCTGGATATGACGTTACCAGAGAGAAGGATCTGGCCTTCATTCTAGGATATTCATTCTAGGATATTCATTCTAGGATAACTAGTAAAATGACAGGAAATCTAAAAGAGCAGCTACCTCTTCTTCCACAAAAACATGTGAATAGCATGCTACATGGCCTGGTTCCACTGAACAAGAAAAAAGCCAATAAAGCCCTCCAGAAAACAGGACAGACACAAGGCATTCCTGGCTAAAGGGATTGGCTTGTCAGCCTGGCCAAACTCAGCAAATCAGCTCAGGTTCAAATTCAATAAAATGTTCCACAGTATAGTTATCCACCTTAATAAACTCTTCTTTCACAGACTTCTGTGCATTTTGGCAGAAGAAAGAATGATAAAAGCCATATACTGGAGCACTTCTGCAGGAATTCCTTCTCATCCAAAGACAGAGCTCCCCGTGAAAAGTCCTTTTCCCTTTCCTTTTCCAGAAAAACCTCATTTAGGATACCTGAATAAGATTAAGCATGTTAAAACAGAGTGACTGTCCTTAATTCTTTAATTGTGTTCTTACTGAAGATCTTTGCTAAAGCTTCTGAGATGTTCTATAAACATCTTTTTATACTTGTACTGTGGTCCAAATTAAAAATAGTGAGAGTAACTCTTTGTATACAGAGGGTAAAACCGATTTTTTTTTAAAGAGTATGTTAAGAGTGTGTTTTTAAAGAGGATATAAACTCTGCGAAAAATCATAGACTATTTAAAATTTGGACATTTCTTTTTTTTCCATACTTACAAACTCCATGCGAGAAACAATGTGTTTTCAGTGCTACTGAAAAAAACCCATATAAGTATAGCATGGATTCCTCTGAGAAAAACACAAGGATGTAAAGGATCTCTCTTCAAATATCAATGCACAGGTCACACACTGCATTACACTGTGATTTTGAGCAGTGTGTTAATAAAATCCATTACAGTTGTGATGCTACCTGTCTTGCAATACTCTTGCTCACCTGATATACCATCAAGTATTTGTTAAATTTGCTATTTAACTTATGTAGGAAACCCTCACAAATAATTAAATTTATGAAGCATTCAGCATCGTTTTTCAAATACCTGACTAGGAAAAGAGGTCTGGGGTCTTAGTGTCAAAGTCAAAACATGCTTCCCTCCTTGTTTTCCCTGCTCTACCCTCAAGTCTGAATGCACTGCTGGATGGAAGAAGAATGACTTCTAGAATTGGACTTCTAGAGGCAAAACCCATTGCCGTTGCAGAAAAGAGATATTGTTGGAGATCCTTATTGAAAGGATGTATTGCAAATGAAATCATATGATAAGAAAACTGTTCATCACAACAAAGTTGCTAGAAAGTGGCTTCCAGGCACTTCAAAGACTACTTTTAGAAAAGTCTAAAAGTCTGAAAACTAGAAAAATAATTCTGAAGTACGAAGTGAAATAATTTGAGAATATATTTGTAATAGTATTAGTACATTTACTGTCCTGCATACATGAATAGAATTTCTAAGTTTCCAGTCCCTCAAGAACTGTTCTTTTATAAAATCCTAAAAATTCTGTTCATAATTTGTTGTCAGGATATTTGGCAACTTATTAAAACTCATAGAGTAACTGCCTTTTCACTCATAGGGAAAACCTTTCCATTTTATCCTAGGTGCTCTGACATAACACATAGTTCACCTGCTTTTATATAAAAATCCTAAGTATTCTGTAAACAGTAACACAGACTGCTCTATGTAGGTTCTCTCTATTCACACAACATACTAATAGACTCATATTTGCAGTATGGTCTTGGTTTAACTACGCTTGTCTTCTAGACTAGTTATCATCAGTTGCCCATGAATGAGTCTAAACTGTCAAATATGGCCATTCACACAGCAAAAATGACTTTTTACCTTCATCATTTGCTTACTATTTCTAGAAATACCCACACTGGTGTGGCTCAAGCTGTGACTATCGTAGCTCTAATTTTACAAACTGTAATTTCCAAATTTATCTTCTTAAGGCAAGACATTTGTGTCACTGGAATAGAGATTTAAACAGTTCTGGTTATCTTCAAAGGGGTGCATGTGTGGATTATAGATATTTGTGAAACAGGCACATATTTTCACAGTCTCAGAAATGAGTGAATGCTTTGACGACTGCCATTGAATAAGGAGAACTTTTGTTAATCCATTATTGGAATTCTCATTAATGAAAAGGAAAATAATCACTTTTTTTAGTGGACCATCAGATTAGTTTGGAACATCTTTGAGGAGAGGCAATTTCTTTTAATAAAGGTTATTTTAAAATAGTCTTAAAATGAGTGTCTTTCTCATCAGAGTTTCCAACAAAACTGGACTATTATTCATGGATTAAAACTAAATTTTTGGAGTTTTATCTCACTTAACCAAGGCCTGAATACAGCATATTTGACATCAAGAAGTCACAGGTGATTCAGATACCTGTCCCATTTGGGAGTGTCCAAGTACTGTGTTTAGTAAGGAGTATCGAGACAAATCACATCTTTTTCTGTGGTAAGATAGATATTTACATTGAAAATGTCATGAAAAATACATGGCTTTGTTTCATTCAAAAATCTTGTGAGTTGAAGAAGAGAAGGCTCAGAGAGCTATTTCATGCTAACCTGAAAACAGCACTGGACAAGAAAAAAAAACACTTTCGACTGAAAAGTGAACCAGAAAGATTGAAACACTAGGCAAAGCTCCACTCATTTTAATGGAACAACAAGTATTTTCATTGCTAGGGAGTTAACAATAAAACATTTATCCTTTACCCCTCTTTAGACCACATTTTACATGCACAGTTTATTGTCACAAGGGAGACTCAGATGAAACAGGCTGAAAAAGGGTGCTCTGGATACTTTTGTGTTCACTTGTATGAAATCAAATAAAAACTCATCGGCATATCATGTTCTGGCCTTGCATACAGCTCCGTTCTTTCTTTCCCCATATGGATAATGTCTGGCCAGGAAGGAAATGACTACATTTTGATCTACAGGCATGAAATCTGGGCTAATGGAAACTTGGTTACTTCCTGCAAGTTAATGACTAAAGAGAGCTTTTCAGGGGGATGGCCAGTAAAAGCCATAACAAACTAAAATACCAGCAACACGGATCCTCAGAAAGCTGTCTTCTATTGCTATGCATTTTGGGGACTGAGATTAAACATGGTTTGAAAAATAAAAATAAAAATAAAATATTTTAAAAATAAGACAGGTTTTACCTTTATTCTCCTGATATGCTCTGTTCATCAGTGAGAAGTCTCAGAAGCCCCACAGAGCCAGTATGTTTGTTGAGCCAATATGAACAGTTTCATACTTTCATTCTTATTGTTCAGTTCAAGTTGTCTGTACACAATGCAGAAGTTTCCTGTTTTACTTGGATTTTTCTGCACTTATTACTGAAAGAAGAGCTGGATTTGTGACTTGATTGGACTCAGGAAATATCTAGAAGAGGAAAAAGCAGCTGTTTTTCAGATAACTGCATGAAAAATAAAAAATAATCAAGTTCGAAAGTTCAGCCAGTGCAGACAATTTCAATTAATATCTCTAATTTGAATTTGCTTAAAAACTTACCCTTATACCTTGGGATTTGTAAGTGAAATTTATAAGTATATGATTTACATTTTCCTTTGATTTCAGAAGAAACCAATCTTGGTGTGACCTCTTCCTCTTGAACAGATCAAGGTCATCTTGATATGTCTGGATCAGCCACTTGGAATGACAGTTGTTTTAACCAATTAGAGTACAGAATCACCATCTGGTTCTAAGAGAAAATTCAGTATGTATTCAGGAAAGTTAATTATATTTCCTTTTTTGACATCTTTCTGTTGTCTGATCCCCCTTTTTCCCACCTGACCATGCAAACTTAACTCTCCAAATAGTGTTAGTGCATTGTTTGGTCTCTTTCATGCTGCCTGCAGGGATCAGCTGAGGTGGCAGAAATTCTAATAAATTTTACACCAGTAAACTTGGCTTGAAGAGCAGATGTAAGAGTCCTGCTGATTGTCACACATTTAAGCATTCATTTATAAAGAAGCCCACTACTGCGCATATGTGGGAAATGATTTTTTGCTATGCCAAAAGAGAATCTTCATGCTACTGGATTGCTGCATTTCCCACTGCTACTCAAAATGCTGCTCTGAATACTCATACCAGGGAGCTCTCTCTCTGCAGAAAATGCACATCTTCAGTTCAAGTCAAGAGGTCTGATTTGTACTCTATTCCCAATTCATTGGCAATTTGCAGCCAGTGTTTTCTTTATCGCCACAAATTAACAAGGGAAAGACTGTGGCACTAATTTTTCTTTCAGTGTGATGTTATGAAAGAGGTAATAAATGGCAAGAAGAGAGAAGGGAAGAAGAAAACAAACCAGAGACTCTGCAAAGATAAATGTAATATCCCCTTCACCCTCAAGAAATGAAATTATTCTGACAGGGTCAGAGATTCTGCTTGGCAAACCATCTTAAATTAATTACCTGCCTGACATTTTAAAGGAAGGTTTCAGATCGTAAATTTAACCCAGACAAAGCATTCTTTTTAATCTTGTCAGTATGCAAACTACTTTGCACTGCAGTCTGTAAATTATTTATCAGAAAAGCGACCCCAAAAGGGTGAAAGGAAAATCAGGAGTATTTGATCTCAGGTTCTGCAGGCTGATGTACTTCTCTACCCTAGATCCGTACCTGTTACCGTTGCTTAAATTCTCTTTGTTCGATGTTGCTGATATATAGCTCTCACGCTGTGCTTCTCTGAAGCCTAAATATTTTTTTCTCCATTTAAATTACTTCTAAAGCAGTGTCCCAGCGAATAACTGTATCTACTTTCCAGGGAGAAACAAAAGTTAAATAAAGGGGACAAACTCACCTGTCTTTCTGTCTTTTCATTAGCAAAAGAATGCAGTATTGATGGCTGTTGGGTTTTTTTTCCTGCACTTGGGTGAAAGCAGTCTGTAACAGTAACTAATCTACAAAGGCTGATTTTTTACTGGTAAACTGCAGAAAACTTTAATCCTGTAATGATGAAGCATGCTCATCTGGGGTAAAAATAACCTTGGAAGATGTGAATACAGAATTCAGTTCTGACACAGGTTTTTTGGTTTGGTTGGGGTTTTTTTGTGTAATTTTAGTCTCCTGGTTTTTAAGTTAAGCCTAGACAACTTCTAATTTCCTATCTCTTGGTCTTTTTAGGTTCCAAGTTTATTTATTCAACAGTATTTCATTTAGGCTTTAGTATTACTGCTGAAAGGAAAGACATCTAAGTGCAAACGCAATGTAAAAGAGCGTGCAGTATTGATGGCTGTTGGGTTTTCTTCCTGCGCTTGGGTGAAAGCAGTCTGAATTAGTAACTAATCTACAAAGGCTGATTTTTTTACTGGTAAACTGCAGAAAACATTAATCCTGTAACACGCTGTCAAACAGTAATGAAGAAGCATGCTCATCTGGGATAAAAATACCTTGGAAGATGATTATAACTGAGGGACCAAAAAAAATCAGAATACAGCCTAAAAACTGGTCTTGTCTAACACTAGACCTTCTTTCTTAGTCACTCTGGATTTCCACATGATTCTCTGAAGACATCAACCAACTTAACATCTGATATTTAGAAGGAAGTCAGATTTAGAAAATCAGCAGGGAAAAAAAAAAAAACAACATTAACCAGTTGTAACAACTTAGGCATGTAATACTACTATTCCACATTTTTCACTTTGAGAATGTTTGCTCCCTGGATGTGCTTTGTTAATTTTTGATGCTTCATGTTTCAAATTAGTTCCAATATTTTCTGCTTAATCCATATGTAAGATGAACTTTAGCAGAGCTAAGTGGAAAGTTCAGTTGAAAGTCTATCAATTTGCAGAGACAAACTTTAACTGCCTTCTGCTTCTGCCATGTAGTATGAAAAATTATTTATTGAGCCTATGGAAGCTTCTGCACTTTCAAGTGAGCTGGAATAAAGCTGATGAAAATTTTTTACCCTTCTTTGGTTTAGTGTGCTACCCAATGCTTTGTTTTACAATTTTTAATTCTTTAGTATGGAGGATTTTTTTCCTGCCACCAGGCTTTCTTCCTCCTTTGTGTCAATGCTTGAACGTTGCCAGAGCAAGACATGAGAAACTTCATAATAAAAAACTATCTAAACAAACTGTGGACATGCTTTTATTTCACCCTGCAGTCCTAATGAAATAAGTCAGTTCTGACAGATAATTCTGTGTTCAATAAATATTTGTCAGATTTCTACTTAGGCTTTTAAGTATCCCAAGCATTTCAAACTTGATTTCAGTTTCCTCTGATAATAAAAAAGAGCTTATAATCTTTATGAGTCGGTGAAGGATTAACTATGTAGGACATAAAATCAGGGAATCGACACTAGGTAATTGCAGGTTTCCACAGTTTAAGGCTGTATACACTTTTCATCAGTTTTTACCATAAAACTCCAGAGAAATAGTTAAAGGATTGTCTACATCCACCACAATGTATTTATCTACCTATAAATTCCCCTTTGCAGATTTGTGTATCCATACAAAACACACAATTAAGAAACTGAAGACTTTTGCTTACTGAATATTCCAGATCCCTCTTTAGGACATGTAAGTATAAGCTCTAGTGTCCATGGATACATTTTAATTAGGGATTTTGGCTATTGTTTAACAATGATAATTTCCCCTGTGATTTCTCTTCAGCTGATTTCACTTCTATTCTCCCCTCGGCCCTGGCTCAAACCTTCTGGAGCATCAGTGCTGGGGCTGTGATCAGAGACTGTCCTAACAACAGCTGCATTT
Organism: Machaerirhynchus nigripectus; assembly: GCA_013397975.1. NCBI lineage: Eukaryota > Metazoa > Chordata > Aves > Passeriformes > Dicruridae > Machaerirhynchus > Machaerirhynchus nigripectus. The sequence goes on along the minus strand of VZRQ01002390.1, from coordinate 329,478 downwards.
CAATGTCTTTCTTCTGCTTGAAGGCTTTTTTACATTTCCCAACTGATTGGTGAAGGTGGTTAAGAATCATAGAAGTGCAAAGAATTACCTTTATCTAGATTTAAATATTATTTTATGCTAATTCCTGAAGCTATTCTTTTAAGATAAATAAAATAAGACACTTTTTGATTTTTATGTGTGTACCAATACAAATTAAACTTTGATATTCACTCTCATGACTGCTTTTAGATATTCTGACCTTAGAATTACTGCAGGACTTTTTCAAGCTGTTAAAATACATATTTTTTAAAGTCCTAATGAGTAGACTATACATTCTTCATTTCCTGGGTACCTGAGGCTGAACACTAGTAGAGAAGTAAAAAAATTCTTCTATCATGATATGCACTGGTGGTCTTGGCTGTGCTCCCAAGTCCAAACCATTCTGAATGAAATTCACCCCTCTTCAGCACCAGCTAAACCTTACTTGTGCCCTGCTTGCTGCAGCATCAGCCTTTCCCTTTTGCTCTGCACAAAAGTGGATTTCAACCACTGTGTGTTCAGACCTTTAGCATTTCAAATCCATTTCATTGATTGTGTGTCTTCTTTTATTTCCCTGAGAGCATTATTATGAGATTCTACTATTCTGGTCTGTACTGAAATATCATTTGTATGGGTTTGGTTTGATTTTACTTAACCTTGAATTTTCATTGATCATCTTTGTACTTTGTTCTTTCACGATGACTGTTCTTTACCCTTCACAAAGATCTGATACACATAATGAGATGTATGTAGTGCAAAGCAAGTGTTGAGGATTGCTCTGGAGCAGCAAAATAGACAATCTAGCAAAACTTTCCTCTCTGCTGGAGGGTGGTGGTACTTCATGCTGTACATGGAGATAGCATGGAAAAGGAGGTGGTCCATAATTAACATTCTACAAATTGTTAATATTCCTGGCTTCCCTCATGCAAAGTGTCCACACTTGGCTTGCTTAAATTTTGGCCAGAGAGTGAAAATGTTCCTGAAATATGGCACAGCTCAAATGAGTGATGCATAGGGTCAAAGCTCCTCTTTTTCCCAGCAGTCTGGTACATAAACCTGAGTCATCACATAGAGTTTAAAAGTATATTGGGGTATATAAGGCAGTTATTTCAGAGTTTAAAACCCATAGTTTGGGGTGAGGGGTTTTTTGTCAGCTTTCTTTTGCTATGGACTTTCCACCATATAACTATTCCATTTGTTTTGCCTGTGTGCTAACAATTTGTGGTGAGAATGCCCTTCAAAACACAGCATCCCTAACAATCCAGTGTACTACCTTTCACCTTGGATAAGGCTTTTATTTATTTTTAATAAATTCCACCTCATTTCTAACACATTAAACCTCATTATGGTGTAATTTCCCTTGGTAAGAAAAGACCTCATTAATTGTTCCATTCAAAACCCATTATCTCTCAGGATGGATGTTATAAGGGAAGTGTAATGTATAAGGGGTTTTTTTTCCCACATTCTGCTTGAGCATTACTTTTTCTCGAGTGATTAGTTTTGCTGCATCTGTGTTTACTTAAGAACCTGAGGCTAAAATAATTAGTAACAGGTGGCTGAGGTCTTACTGATAATCTGCCTACTTTTTAGAGGTATGTCCGTAAAAAGTTTTCAATTCCCACATTCTGGTTCTTTCCCCTCTTTAACAGGCTGTAATGAAAAGTAATCTTGTATGGTGTGGTACTTAGACGGTTCTAGAAGTTTTATTTTAACAGTTTTAACTGACACATATTTTACTCTTTAGTAGTAAAAAACTATGCTTCATCTCTTCCTGTTATATAGGGGTTTTCATGGTAATTGTTTTCTGTAACCTGTTTTTCCAAGGATATGCTTGCATTTCTAGTTTATTCTGTATTTTCATGTGTTCTTTCCTGATTCTGTTCTCAGGAATTTTCAGTGAACTTAGCCTCAACAACTGTTCACAAAAATTTTCAGATCCTTTTCTGCTGACTCTGGTAATGTTTAAGAGACAGGTGTTAAGCTTTTAATATTACTACTGTTAGGAGGTCTTGAGAATTATGACTGAATTTCTTTAAACTGATGTATAAAAGCTGTTTACCTAAAATGTGACATCTACCTATCTGAGCTTCTTAGCTATCCAGCTATGAATGCAGCGAGAACAAGAAGTCATTCAGCTGTGCATGATGGGCTGGATATGGTTTATTGACATTTATGACTGCAGGTAGGAGATTGCTAAAGCTATTTGAACACTCAGGCAGGGTGGTCCTGTATCAAGACCAGGATGGAAAGCCAAGATTATGAAACCATCCATGCAGCTACTCCACAGCCAAGTGGTTTTGACATATGCTAGGGATATATGCAGCTATAATTCAAGAGCCCCACTGTGCCCAGATCACTCCAGGAATTTGAAGTGTAGCTTTCCACATCCCCAGATATAAAAGAGGAGGGGTTTGTGTCTTTTATTGAAACAATTCCATTTTCTGTAAATACACATTTACTAAGCTACAGTGAAGCTGACATTGAATTTTAATGATTGGCTTATTCTCCTGAGATGTTTGAGGACACTGATTTGGGGACACTGACATTGAATCAGATGGTGATTGGAATTAACTTTTTCTGAACAATGGGTAAGTGCCTTAAAAATATGTTTCTGAATCTTTAAAAATACTTCAAAGATTTGTTTTGGTGGTTTTTTGAGAATTTGAAAAGAAAATGAGAAATCCTTGCTGCTGTTATGCAGAGCACAGGATAGTTCACATTTGCTAAGACAACCTTACACTGGAATAAGTCAGAAGGACCTATGCTAAACAGCACACATAGCTTTGCAGGCCTCTCCATTCATTTGGTGTTGACTGCACCCATCCTGACATTAAAAAAACAACTGTTAGCTAAGAAGTCTTCTCAAAAAATCCAATCTTACAGGATAGAGATCACCAGAAAAAAAAATCAACAAACCAAACAAAAACCAGTAATCTGTTATCTTGCAACACTAGGGAATACTTATGCTCTGTAATAAGTATGGTTTGCTGTCCTTATTCAGGTTTCCATTAAGTTTAGCACTATTTTCCAGCCACATGATTTGAGCACAGCGTTCAAGATTTTTTCTCTACACCATATAGGAAATATAAACCACATATAGAAGCTGCATATTTCTACTCTCCCCTCAGTACCCAAATCCTGTGCAAGAAATAAAACATGCAGAGAGGTGGGTATCTTGGGGTTTGCTTTATGTCCTAATTCCCACATTGTTCTAATAGCTTTTTATTCTTAAACAAACATCCTTTTTATCAATGGTCAACTTTAAAAATAAATTAATGTGAAATTTTAAAGGAACAGCTCAGTGTGGAAAAGTTAATAGTGGCATGAAAATGACATTTTTCTGGTTGTAGGGTGAGATAAAACTGTCTGAAGAACTCTACAGGAAAAATTGCATTAAGTAAAATGGAACTGATCTAGAGAGAGATAATAACGAGATTCTTGACGTAAAATATTATTAAGAAAGATTATTGTGAATTGTCTTTCACAGTTCAGAGAAAATATACTTACACAGATGCCTATTTAAATTAAGAATCAAATTATCATTCTGCAGTTCATTGTGAAGTAGTCAAAATATTAGTAGATCATCCATTTAATCGGAATGATTCAGAACATGAAGAAAAAAGCCACACTACAGAGGAAAGTTAAAATAATTATTATTTAATGTTTTTCATGGAAACACAAATACGAAGATCTTCAGGAGTAGAACCTGGTAGACATTGTCATGCCTGACCAGAAGCAATGAGTAGGGGTGGCAACAATCTTAACAGGATCTGGCAGCCCCTGCTCCCTTGAAGGGTCCTCCATGGGCCGCAGTGTGATTATCTTCTCCATTGCGGTCCTCCACGGGCTGCAGGGGAACAACCCTCTCACAGCTGCCGTGCAGAGCTTTTACCCTTTCCTAAATGTGCTCTCACAGGCGCAGCACCAGCACTGCTGATGAGCTCAGCCTTGAGCAGCAGCAGTGGTTCAGCTGGAACTGGTTCTGTCCAACATAGAGCAGCCCCCGGTCTCTTCTCTCAGAGACCTCCTGTGCAGCCCCTCTGCTGCCAACACCTGGACATGGACACTCAGCACAAACTAACAGGAGGACCTGGTATTCCAATAACAAATAACACTGTTGAAGAATCAAGAAGCCCTTTTCTCAGGAATAGTGACAGTTCTCTATTTTCTCAACAGGTTGAAACATAGCACTGCATCTGTTGATCTCTCATTTAAAGACACCTGTTTTCATTAGTGAAGTTGAGTTCTCTGCTGCCTCTGTGTGTTGTTCCCAGGTCAGGTTACAAACTTTTCAGATACAGTGGTCCAGATCCTCTTTTATTCAAATAATTTATTCCCACACAACCCACAACCCAGTTACAGAGTGCAGATCACATGCTGTGATCTAAAGCTATACTTCTCTCTTATTTACGTTTTCTGTTCCAAGGGAGGGAAAAAATTATTCTGTATTTCTTTGACTCATATGTTTTCTTTCAGTCATCACCAGAATAACTGAAATGTGGAAATATGTGCGGGTGGTTGTGTGTTGTCTGAATGCTCATAAACTGAGTGAGTTTCTCTAAAAGCTCTTCATATCTGGTTGGTGACCACTTGTATCATTTGATGATGTTGTCAGACATTCTACTATATAATAATCCATGTGCTTCTTTCTGGGGCTGCTACTGAAAAGTGGTTTTAAGAGATGTTTCTTAGACATAGAGGTTTTCCTAAATTATTTGTTGCTCTTTTTCCTGCATTAATCTGCTTTTTCTACCATTATTGTTGTTGTTGTTGTTGTTATTGTTGTTACTTTTATTATTTTCTGCCAGATGCTAGCAGAATTATACTACTAAACAGTAAACCTAGTAAGTCAAGGATTTGCTCCTAATCAGAAAACTGAAATTACTACAGAAAACTCCTAAATTTAGTTGGGGAACTAAAGTTACTAAACTTGATAAACAGTTTGTAGAAGACAGTCAGAAGCTTGCAAAGAGAGGTTTCCTCCACAACAAGGTTCATGCGTTTTTTCCCCATTCTGGAAATTCCCCACTAGCTAACTAGAACTGGTGCAGTAAACAGAAATTGGTTTAATAGCTTTTGGAAAACACAACTTTAAGTGAAGATATTGGTCTGTATAGAATTGTTAGCATTGTAATAATAAGCATGTGAGACAAAAACCATTACATTAAATATGCAGAAGCAATCCTGAGAAGATGAACCAAATATGAGCTCCATGCCTTCCAACCGTGTGCTTAGCTGGAGAAGTTAGGGTATCTCCTGTTGCCTCTTCTTCTGTTTACTTATTTATTCTACTCCAGAATTTTTATTTCCTGGTCTGTGAGGAGGCACAGCTCTTTCTGGCAATGGGGAGGATGTTGCCCTCTTCAGATGAGGCTGCTATAACATGGTAGATACAAGTTGGACTGCCACAGAACACGGAAGCCTCCCAATTTCTGAATAAGCTTCTAACCATTCTTAATAGCATCAGTACTTATACTGCTTAATTACTGCTCCAGCAGCTGTTTTAAAAAGAAAACCACAGCAGACATATTTTCTGAGGGATCAATCCAATTACTTTGTGTTGAGCTTGCTCTGCAAGCCCCTGTCAGGTCAGACTCCTCTCGAGTGGTTTTGGGCTCACAGTGAGACTCAAGGAGGAGCTGCCCACCTCGCTGCACAGACCAAGTGGATTTGGCTCAGAAACAGATCTGCAGGTGCCTAAAGAAAGGGTTGTATGGACCTTTTTTTGCAGTGGAGTTGTGCTGGGGTTATTATGGATGTGAGTTTTAATTCCAAACCCTAACTCCACCCACATCTGTTTCTAAGCTTCTCTGTCACTTTCAGGGATTAGCCCTTAAGCAGATCTGAAAATCCCAGCTGCTGTACTGAACCCCTTTCAATGTCTTTGCCTCCAATGTAATATTTTCTTGGAACTGCAGTTTGTTTTCCAGTGCTTTATTTTTATATTAACTACCAGTAGAAAATAAAATGTGATTTATCCAGAAGCAAAAAAATACATGTATGATAGAGCTGGGAAAAAAACCTCTGAGGATCTAGTTCAAATTTTTGCTACAATCTAGAAGTATATAACATGCAATTAGCCATTACAGAGAGGAAGTTGATGTGGTTTCTAACAGAGATCCTTGCTTTAGGTTTGCAGCACTTTCAGAGAACAGCCTTGTGATTCCCCTGGGTTCACCTTCATCATTTTACTCACAGAGCCTGTGGCTGCAATTACGTCTGAGCAATGTGTTACACTGGGGGGAGAGAGTGGGCACAAGCAGCGGGTGACAAAAGCAAGCATAAATGAATCTAGATATTTTCATTACATTTTGGTTGTAAGCTGGGAAAAAGGAGGAGGAAAAAAATTACGTCTTGTAAGAGACATAAGCATGGTGTTCAGTGCCTGGTAAGGTAGTGCAAAAAATGTTATGAGGTTTGCTGAGAGCAAGGCAAATCAGGGTTAGGCCAATGAAGAAGCTGTGAGGAAGTAATTTGGAACACTGTTAAATGTCATGGGCAAGAGACAGACATTTTATTTCCTCACTGTCTCCCCGTGAGCTGCCTGCTTTGTCCCAGGCTGTCTTCATGATGGTGTTTGTGCTGGAATTTGGAATGGAATTTAGTCATGTTAGAAAGCAGTATACTTTTAATTACATATGAAATTAAAGAAGTTGGGTTTTTTTATTCCAGTGAAATCAGAGCTAAATGTTAAATCAACTCCATCAGCTTTAATTTTTTTCTGCTCTTCTTTCTCCAGTTTGCCTGCTGGGATATTCTGAGCCTTCACTGAAGTAAATGTAAGTGACTTTTCCTTGTGTTTCACAATATTGTCACTCACATTAAGTTTTACATTGTCCAAGCTGTGATCAAGATAACCATTCCATAAATGAGTTCACTTTCATTATCATTATCTATAGCATTCACACATGATGATGAGCTGCAAGATAAGTTAGAGTGGCAGACACCTCCTACAGACTCCAATGGCTTTTCCCATGAGGTTCCTTGTATCCCGCTGACGTCTCAATCTGTTTCTCCCCAAGGGTCATGAAATCAATTTGTTGCCAGGAACCTTGTCAGTCTCATTCTACTACTTGACTTTCAAATTTACTGTGTCAATTTTTTTCGATGAGATGGCGTGACCATAACTGCTTCTGATTCTGGGATCTGGTCAAGCACCAACAGATGATGCTTGGAAGAGCAAAATGCCTCTAATCACTTGATTAGTGAGCTTTTGTGTGCAGAATCAATTGCCACGGAGCAGTTGAGTGAAGACCCTCATACCAAGGGTAAGGGGTGAAATCTCACCCTTTTTACTTGGAATGTCTGCAGAAATCCTGACAGCATGGTTTATTATGCAAGGAAACAAATAGTTCCCTGTGCCCCAGAAAACTGTATGCCTTTCTGATGCCTCTGGGATCAGTTTTTTAAGGATATACATGACTGCAATAGATCTTGCAGCCCATGGTGGGCAAAGTGTGCGATTTCTCCGAGAGGCAATTTAGGGACCAATTTCCAAGCAGAAAATTTTTTCAGGGGTTTGGCCACTCAGGAACTAAAAAGAACATCAAATGTTGATCCAGTGCAAATATTATTCTGGTCATTTCATTCTAGATAGACAGCTAGTACCATTCAGTCCATTAAACCTATGTAACCTCTAACTACTGATAGTTACAAACTTCTTATACACTGAACTTATGAATTTTCTTTCCACCTTTTCAGTAGTTGCCTCCCAGTAAGAAAAAAATATTTGATTCAGAAGCCTACTCAAGGAGTGTATGCTATGCAAAAGCTGTCTAGAACTTTCAGAAACTCAAAGGCTTTTCACATGCTGTGATGCACCTGTCCTGAGTTTGTTCTCTATTTCTGGGACCATAAGTTAAACTGGGGATACTTAATGTGCTGAGAAAGCATAGACATCCAGAAATATGACAAGTTTATTCTTACATCCAATGCTGCATTTTCAGATAGTTACTTTTTCAGTGTTTTTATGAAATAAAAAGAGCAGCTCATGCAGAATCGTTTTGGAAGAGAAAAAGATTTTTGTTTTCTAATGTGTTTCATAAATAAAGAAAATAATGGTATATACATCTGTATATATGCATATATGTATTTGTGTGTGTATATATGTATGCTCTCTTGATCTCTTAAGTTTAAATTTTTAAAAAATAGAGGAGGACAGAAGCAGAAGAATGTTATAATAAAAACATTATATGATTAGAAAAGTCTATTAAAAAAAATGAAAAAAGGAATTTGGAAGCAAAAAAACCATGGCAAATTTACAACCATTGTGATAAGACCTGTCATGGCCTCTAAGTTTACTTTGCATCTTCCTACGTTCTAATGTGAACTTTTGTTTTGAAGGAAGCAAATTAAAATATCTTAAAAACTATTCATAGAATACTTGTAATCTATGTATGTATTTATAATAGCTTGTAATTTATGCAGATTTTGACTAAGATCTCCACCTTTTGAGCAACAAAAATAAAGTCATTATTTTAGGGCAGAAAGGAAAAAGTTTTTGGTTTTTGTGGGTTTTTTTTGGTTTTTTGTTTGGTGTTTTTTTTTTTGTTGTTGTTGTTTTTGGTGTTGTTTTTTTTTTCCTTTTTTTTTTTTTTGGTTTGTTTGTTTTTTTTTTTTTTTTTCTTTTTTTTTTTTTTTGTTTGTTTTCTTTTTTTGGTTTTTTTTTTTTTGTGAACCTATAGTTTTTAATTCAAACACAGAGAGAATGGAAGACAACATCCAGTTCACTTTCAGGCTCACTTAACTGGAAGTTTTCTGCTTTCAATTATTTAGTAGCCCCGAACTCTCAAATTGTAATCTGTGGTAGCCCCGAACTCTCAAATTGTAATCTGTGCTGATTTCAGAGCTATGAAAATAAGCCTTCTTCTTTGAACAATTCCAGTCAATAAATCTGATGAAGACAATAGTCATCTTGAGAACAGAGGGAGGTGAGAGTAGGTCTGAAATGGAAGATAAGGAAGAAGCTGCAGATGGGTGTTAGCACAAATGTGAAATATGAATCTTATTTACTTTGGGATCTGCTGACTGATTTGCTGCCTTAACTATATGCTCTCACTAGCTTATGAAAACATTCTCTTCTCATAACCAGATCTTCTGTGGCAGGGGCTCTTTCTGTTTCCTTTGTCAGCTCACACTGAAACATGCTTCTTGGAATGGTCTCTTGTGCCCCAGTGCCCCAGATATCACTCTGTGCTCATCCAGAGCTGTGTGTACTTCAGCCCCAGCAAGCTGCAGAAGCAGAAAGGCCATCTCACAGAACCCGGAGACCTAGATCGTAGGAGATCTTGATTTAGACAAAGATGCCACTGGGATGGGGAATACCTCTAGGCATGAGTGGATGAGGACTTGCGTGCAGACCAAATCCCCACTGGGATTTCAGCATGTCTAGGGGTATTTATTTTTGTGGTATCAAAGAGGACAATTTGTTATTAGAATAACTTTGTACGTGCCACATATTTAGCGATACCTGTTTTGCCTGGATATCCAACACTGAAGAGACCATTTTATATTATTTTCCCATGTCTTTATACCTCAATTCCTTGTTCTTCAGAAGGGAGACCATGACACCTGCTTTATATTACTTCTTGTCAGATGGTAGGACAAGAATACACTTTTTTAAAGTTTATTTTGCACTGTTTAGTCTGATGTGGCCCCAGACAGGGATTCAAGGAAGTGTTCTGCATGCATAAATACTGTAAATAAAATGTGGCTAATAGCATCACAAAACAGAAACAGTTGAGTGACCACCCACTATGACACTCTTGTCTTAAGCAGGATACCTAACCTAAAAGAGATGCTAATCACACAAGAGTTTGGAACAGACTAAGCTTATCTTGGGGTGAGACTGCCAAAAGGAAGGTGACGGTAAGACAGACTGATGCGAGTGTATTTGCAGTCTCTCTTGATTATGCTGTGCTGGTGTCCTATGCAGCTGGGCTGCCAAAGGAACAGGCTTATTATGCATGAGCATTGTCCAGACACCAAGCCATGAGTGGGAGGAGAGAAGGGTGTGCATTACTTCAGGGTATAAGTTTATTCTGAAATAAGCTAGAGAACGGCACTTGTGATTTGAGACAGAAAAAAAAAAGTGAAGCCTTGTCTGATAAACAGCAACATCAAAAAGTAGGGGGAGAGCTCACGTCCTGCTAGATTTATGTACAGAACTCCCACTGATGTGAATGGCAGTCTGAGAACAGAATAACATGAGTGGGAAAAAAGAAACAGAAAGAGGTCGTTGTTTAGCAAATACCTATAAAATAAATTTAAATGCAGGTCCTACTATGATTCATCTAAGGTTTGATCTAAAGTTCACTGATGTCTAAGGGAGCCTCATTACTGACTTTTGTGGACTTTCAAATCAGGCACTAGAGAAGATGCTTATTTCTTCTGAGAAAGCAACATTTTGTTGTGAGTCAGAAATTACGCTTTCCTGTAATTTTCTTAATATGTAAAATCAAAAGAAAAGTTTGACAGTACATTTATAAGCCCAACATTTAATCTGTGATACACAGTGTTTATGTCTATGATGGAAAATGACAGTAACAGAGCAATCTAGAATATTACTGCAAAAGCACAATGTTTTCATAGATGAATTTGTACACTGGTACCACTAAACTTTGCCACCTGAAGATCTCATATTTTATATGCTGACTTTAATCCATATTCAGAAACACAGAAATGTCTTCAAAAACCTACTTTTTAATTCTGTCTGGGCTCTCTCAGGACTAAAATTTAATGCTTTCAATTTGTGTAATATTTTGACTATGGATTCATAATTTTACTTCCTCTCTTTGTTTAGAAATTAGGTTGAAATAATGTTACTTTTGTAGTTAAAGGGAGTGGGTTAGATTCTCATGGAGTGATTCCTTCTTAAAAAAAGCATCTGACTCGGTATTTTTTACTGCATATTTTTATTGTGATTTTTTTTATTAAGAGATGTGTGGGTGAGTCGCATTTCTTTATTCTCAGTTGCACTTTGAGGTACTGTAGTAAAATTCTTCTGACTTCCTTCCACAATTAAGTAGCCCCAGTGGGACTTCCTTTTACAGGTTAACAGCAGCTTTTTTTGTGTGAATGTGCAGCTTCACTGTTTGACAGCAACTTCAAAAAGTCTCTTTGGAGTATCTCTTTCTTCCTTCTGTTACAGTGAAATGCTTCATTCTGTACACTAACAAGATGTGCTAGAGCAGATGACATGAAAGAAACTTTTTAAACAGAGAAATACACTGCTGTTTTCCTTCTTATACTTGACAAGATATTGAATATATCTGTGAATTTGAGATTTCCGTCAGCAATTGAGAATAGTAAGAAAATGATCTTTCATTACTATTCTGTGAATGGACATCTGGCTCGTTTAAACCAAATAATGAAAAGCCCATGTATATGCATCCCTCTTCATCAAAAGTAGTGTGGCCAGCAGGTCGAGGAAGGAGATTCTGACTTCCTACCCTACCCCTCTGGGACCCTGCCTAGTGTGTTCCATCCAGCTCTGTGGTCTGCGGCGCTGGAAGGACATGGACCTGTAGAGAGAAGAGACACAAAGGTGTTCAGAGGGCTGGGGCACCTCTTCTGTGAAGACAGACTGAGAGAATCAGGTTATTCAGCCTGGAGAAGGCTCCAGGGAGACCGTAGAGCAGCTTTCCAGTATCTAAAGGGAGCCTACAAGGGAACTGGAGAGGAACATTTTACAGGGGCATGTAGAGATAGGAGAAGGGTTAAAGGTTTTATACCAAAAGAGGCTAGGTTTAGATTGGCTATTAGGGAGAGATTCTTTACTGTAAGAGTGGTGAAGCACTGGATCAGGTTGCCCAGAGAAGCTGAGGATGCCCCATCCCTGGAAGAGTTCAAGGTCAGGCTGAATGGGGTCCTGAGCAACTTGGTGTACTGAAAGGTATCCCTATCCATGTCAAAGGGTTGGAACTAGATGGTCTTTAAGGTCCTTTCCAACCCTTCTGTGATTCTATGATCACAACTTCTAAGGAGAGCAACAAGCATTATATGTGTCTTCTTCCATGCTGCCAAGAACCCCTAGTCAAGGCTGTCTCTTGAGGTGTGCTCAGGCACTGTCCTGGCAGCACTTTTTCCAGTCCAAAGCCTTGCCAGGGACTGTATAAACAGCTGTGAACAGTCACAGTCTCATTCTTTATCCATGCCATGTCCCTGTTCCATTCACTTGTACTGATTCAGAGATAGTAACAGAAAAAATCAGACCATTCTGCTAATAACCAGTCATGGTCTGCATTTCCCAAGGGACCTACTTATCTGAGTAAACATAGAGCATGAAACAGCAGGTTACTTTTTTAAGGAAAAGTTTTCTTTTCTGGGTACAATGTTAGGTGGTTTATTCGAAAGGATGATCAATTTTATGGCTTACAGAAATTCATTGTGCTAGAATTACCTTCTAATATTTTTATATAGGTTGAAACAGATTCTTTTACAGCTAGGATTTCACATAAAACAACAGCAAATTATCATCTATATAGCTGTATACAGTACCCATACAGTAGTAGGCTCAAGTTTGCAGACATTTTAATTTTATTTTCTTTTTACTGGATCATGGTATCACATTTAGCTGAAAGATACTGTTCTTCAATATGCATGGAAAAGAAAAACAAGAAGATAAAAGCTATTTTGACTTCCAAATAACCTACATTCATCTACATTTTGTCTGAGCTGGATTTCCTCTGAGTTTTTTAGACAATATCTTTTACTACTTACTTAGTAGCCCTAATATGAGGTCTGAACCCCTCTGCCTTGAGCGAAGAGTCCCACTGGAGCAGTCTAGGGCACTTTTCTTCTCAGGAAGAATAAAGGAAATGCTAATAAATTGTCAACAACTTTTAATTAAATAAAGAAATCTGCCAAACAGAACTGCTGGAGTGAAATGTATCGAGTCCTCTTATTGCCTTGTCCTGATTTTGTGGCCCATCAGAGTAAGAGGTGGTGAAGTGTGAGTACGTGGTGGCCTCTGTATTCTGCTACACCGAGCACTTCATCTCAGGCCACAGGGAAAAGACAGTATCTCCTTGCACCTCTTGTTGACTGACTATACAAAATGGACAGATGTTGATCTGGAGCTTCCCAGGCTATACTGTTATAGGAAGGGTGAAAGAGAGTAGGGGCGTAACGATGGAACCCATGGCGCTTTCCCTTAGGTTCAAAGAATGGGACAGTTTTAATTTCTGGAATAGATATGAACTCAAGAATTGGAAACAACAGTCAGGTCTCTATACCCAATAGTTAGCTTGTCATAGTAACTATTATTCAGAGTCTTTAAATACATCTTTGAAGCTAGAACAACAAAGAAATTGAGATTCTTAACTAAGAATAGATCCAACACGACAGAGATAATAAACAGCAGGATATTTCTGTTTTCAGATTTACAACCTTATATTCTAGAAATAATACAGCAGTTTATATTTCTCACCCTATGGCAGACAGCCTTGAGGTGTACTACTTATGTCTTTACCACTTGATGAGAGCACCCCGTATTTGTTGCTTTTCAGGTGGAGAGTTTCTATGCAGCCACACAGATGCTGTATCTGTGTCCTTTAGCTGGACATTTTCCCACTGTAGGAGGAACTTTGAGTGTCTTAGAATCAGAGAGTGGCTGAGGCTGGAAGACCTTCTGGAGGTGGGTCAGAATGTCTGACCCTTCTGCTCAGAGATGGGTCAGCTGGAGTAAGCTGCCCAGGACAGTTTGGGTTTCCAACATTTGCGAATCTGGTGGTGCCAGAACTTCTCCAGGCAGCCTGCTACAGCAAGTGACCAACCTCAAAGTAAAAGTTTTGTCTTGCAGAATATCTGCATAGACTGAAATTCAAGAAAGTTAGAGAATTATAAAAGTGCAAGTGATAGGCTCTTTCTCCGAGAAGGACTAATTTATGCATAAAAGTAAAAATATATTTTGTCTGCAAATGTCATGAAAGATGAACACAAAAAGACTGAGGTTCCAGTGAGTAAGATATCAAGAAGAATAAGATTGATTTCTTTTTATCTAGCTTCTCACTTTTGAAAGAATTTAAATTTATTCCAGCCCTTCATTCCTTATTCCTAAAAGAAGGTTAATTTTTATTTTCTGGAGTATATGTTTTTCTTTCACGTAGACAATATGAGTTGAGTTCTCTTACATTCATCAAAACAGAACAGCAGGCACCTAGTTCCATTCTTAATAGCACAGAAACCTTGTGAAGGGAGAGGAGTCTTGTTCCAAAATAGAGCAAAGTGTAAACTTTTTGCTCTTTTGTAAAAGGAAAAAGAACACTATCTACATACTGAATTAAAAGAAAGGACTTGTTTCATTTTAACTGTAGAAATCTTTAATATTTTCATAAATTGTACTAGTTCCTGACAAATTTCCTCTGGGTTTTTTTTCAGGTATAAGAGTTTGATATCATAACATGAGTTTATAAATAAATTTGATCTGATTCAAAGTGAACTTGGTGGGATAAATTTATTGTTTTGTTAAAAACCCCACAAATTCCTAGAATAACAGGGTTTTTTTTCAATGTTACTAAATCTTGCTAGAAAACTCAGGAATAATATGATGGGACAGAGGAGAAACATGGCCACATCATTTAATGCATGTATTTATTCCAGCACATATAAAATAAAATGAAAGGATATGGTTCATATACTATAGGAGGACAGAAAGGCTTTCCTTCTCTATTAACTGACTAGAAGTCTGGAAATTCTTTATCAAGGCCTGAACTAAACTCTTCTGCTACATGAGATTTCTTCCCCCACTTCTAAAATGCTTTTGAAAATTATGCATTTCATATCAGAATAGATCCCTGGGAGTTATTAAGAATAAATAATTGGATATGGGAATATCAACTTTCTCAGCAAATCCCACTACTTTAAAAAATGCTTACACTATCTAGTTAACTGGATTAATATTCTGAGAATATAATAGTGCAAATGAGAACACTTGAGTACAGAAATTGGATTGCTGTACTCAAGCCACATAGTCTTCAATAATGAAACTGGGACTTCTGCTGGCAGTCTGGAATGTTTCAGACTCACAGAGGTGGTCGCTGCAATGCTAATGCTTTTAAGGTGACTTTTTAATTGAATCAATATGATTCAGATCCACATTGAACGTAGCTGTGAAGAGGGAAGCTCATTTTGAAAAGCAAAGAAAATAATATGCGCTGCATGCCCTCAGCCCACGATTGCCTCAGGCACTCCAAGAAAAATGCAAACTCCTCTTCTCCAAATCCAGCCTCAAAATTCAGGTTGAGAAAAGCAAATGAAGAGCTGGTAACTAGGACTGTTTTTTTATTTATATGTGTGGGCTGCCTAAAAATTCAGGAAAAGAAGGCAGAATGAAGATCTAGACACTAGGACTATTGATTTACTTATTTTTATATTTCTTTGTTCTCAGGTGAACACACATTAGTGTCAGGTGTTGCACACTGCAGTTGTAAAGACAGCTTTCCCCCAGCTTTTGAACCACATAGCAAATTTATATGCTAACAGTATCTTTGTTCTCATGTCTCAAGTTCCGAATTCCTTTTTCTTTAAAAAAGGCATCCTCCATAGGAGATGAACGGCTTCAGAATGGCAGCTCAGTTGGATCCAAGTGAAACTAGGCTTTAATTCCTTAACATAGAAAGAAGGGAGTTGAAACACAGAAGAAAAACAAGGTTTTGAAATGTGTCTTGCATTTATGAGGAAGCTATAGGAACCGCATCGAGGAGAAAATGATCTTTAGTCTCACAAACAGGGTGAGTAAATCTGTCTTTTGTTTATTGGGAATGAATAACTCTAGGATTCCTGGAAGAAAAACAAAGCAGTGTGCTCTTTGTTTAGTAAGGATACAGACCCTCAAGTCAATGCACAAAAGCCCCGCTGGCTGTACTTTGACCGCTGGTGCCACTGACTCATGCCTACCTGGATGCCAGGAGCTGTTTTCCGCAGAGGGAAGCTGACTCACCCAGCACAGCACAGCAGCCCAGCAACCTGACGATAATGCTTCAGGAGATCATAACTCAAGGGAGGGCACCATAGGTTTGATCACTGATTTATTCTTTGGTGTCATACCACGAGGTTTTTTTTGTGTCAGTCTCCATGGTGATGAGTTTGACCGTCACCCCTGGGACAGCTCAGAGTGGTTTAGAAAGCTCACCTTGGCAGATTTACACCTCCGCTGTGTTTCACAGGAACCGGCGGCGCTGAACTGCCGAAAGTCGCTTCCCATTTGAGCTATAAAAGATACTTTTCCTCATCTGGCAGGCAATCCGAACTGCTAATTACTGACAAAAATGTTCCTTTTTAGCTAAACAACTAGTGAATACAAGTTAGTCTGGCTTTTTTTGCCAAGGCTGTGAAAAAGGAGCTGACCTAGAACACATCTAAAACTCTGTACCAAAATTTGCTGCTCTGTTACTAAGTCAAATACCTCAATCTCTGCCTTTGCTTTTCTCTCATTATCCAAATTATATAGTAAATCAAAGAGAGAGAGGTCAACTAAATTAGATTAAATTGAAAAGCAACTGTGAGAGGTGAAAACTGAATGTCAGTTTGACTGTCAGAGCTGATACTATTTCATGTATTAGGAGAACTCGATATTCTGGAAGAGTGCATGGTGATAAAACATCAGAAAAATTATTTATTTAATTAAATAGATATCAATGTAGACAGTTTAAAATCACAGTCATTTTCATTCTACTTTGGGTAGGATGCTGTGTTTTCTTCTGTTAATCAGGATTTTCAGTAACTGAGATTCTCAGGGTAGAGCAAAATATTTTATACCTTTTGCTAGTGCAGTTGAAAAGCACAGGCAAATTGCCATCATGTTTCTACAGGACTAAGCAAAAAGTAGTAACTGTGCAGACTTTGCTTAGGAAGAGAAGCTTTTACAACAGTTTGTAGACAGCATTGTTAGGTGACCATGAAGATCTCAGTAAGCTTATCTCCCCCACCAAATCATTAAGGCAATCTGCTGTTACTAAGTTTCTCTATTAATGATAGAAATACATATGTACCTTTGGATTATGCACAATATGTATATTTCATGCATTTATGATGTTACATGAGCATATTGAAACACAAAACCTTAGTGACCACACGAACCAGTCCAAATGTGTATAACAGTCCTGAAAATCAGCATTTGATACCAATATGTGACGGATTTCTGACCCTATGAACCCCGACCCTTTCCTCCCCTGAAAACTTTGTACTGTAAGCAGGGACTCTGCTAACTACATAGATTTTAGCTGCACGTTATCTGTTTAGATTCTAGAGGTGGATGTGTGTGGTTAAACACTCCTGGACATTGAAAATCTTAAAAGTATATTGAGAAGTCAGAAAATGGATTCCCACGCTCCTGAATTCCTGAAATGCTGATGGTTTCACAGAATGCAATAAATCTTTGCAAAATGTGCTGTTTGATGTCTTTGGGACTTTTTTGAGTATGGTTTACACACCCAGTATTTACCCCCGATATGAAGTCAGATTATGAACTTAGAGCACACACATTTTCTTTCACATAAATACTTTCAATCATTTCTTATTTAAGCACTATCATAGTGGGGTAAAGTTTAACACAGTGTCTTGCATATGTTCACTGTAGATAGAAAATACAGGCTTTTAGATATTGAGCTGAAGATGTGCTCAGTGAGTTGACTTGCATATAATTACTGAAACCACTAATACTGGGAGTTGTGATCATAGGCAGATGTGAACTACTTTACCCATACGAATGGATTTGAAAAATTACTTTGATTATGATGGAATTTGCACAAGCATTCGTCATGGAGCACATCAGACATAAATTAAGTTGCTTTGCAGTAATCACAGATTTTCTGTTTTATCTGACACAGTGGAAATGCATTTATACCGCACAATCTTCCATCATGTGGTGCAGAATTAGTTTCCTTTGACATTGCACTATTTAACTTCTGGAGCGTGCTCAAATGTGATGTCTGCATTTGTCATGACATGCAGCATTTAAAAGACAGAAAATATACACATGCTTATTCTGTGGAAATTTATGCACGTGGCTTTTCTCTGGCCTTTTGGATGGTATTTGGCTCTGGATTAAATTATCGAGATGGAGTTGTCCATGTGTGCTAGGTGTCTAAACTCCCACTACAGTCTGGGGAGACAGGGAGCTCAGTTCATCCGCCCACACTCAGCTGCCTGGTGTCATCTGCATGGGCTGAGGATTTGCCCATCTGGCCTCCAACAAAAGCACGGCTCTGCCGTAGATCTGCCACCCCCGTGTGTCAGCGACATGTGAGGCTGTCTCAGATGTCACCAGACAGCCCCTTTTATGAGGCACCTAAGTTCTTACCCCTACATCTCCACTGACTGCCGTGGGAGCTCAGGGAACCCTCTCCTACAAATAAGCCTGTGTTCAGACAGCCTCGTTCAGATATCCTAATCTTGAAATGAACTGTACCTTCAGCATTTCAGTCTTCTGGGACAACGTAAATGAAATGTATGAGAAAGCAAATATTCATGTTCTGTCCTGTTGTAACATATCTCAATTTTTTAAGGAATATAGCGTATTTTCTTACATTCACTACTATTTATGGAGATCCCTTTAAAAAGATTTGTCTTTTACTGAACTTCTGTAATTTATGCTTCACATGATCTTAGATCTCATTCCATCTAAAATGGTATCAGAAGAGATGAAAAACAGAAAAAAATAATGATTTTTCTTATTTTCTGTGATTATTTTACTATGTTTAGTATTGTACTTCAAAATGGATTGAAAGAAAGAAGCATAAACCCTGTAGGTAGTATATACCTTATTGTCAACAAATATACTTCTTGCTATAATGAATATTTTCTATGAATTTTAAAACAATACTTATTGTAAATTAATATTTAATTTATGTAAAATTTACTAGTAACCTGGAAGGGCAAGAATCAGAAAAGATGCATAGAGCTGCATTAGGAAGAGGTCTTCTTTATGCTCACTGTCAGCTTATTTCTGCTACAGTGTTAACTCTTTGCTGGTCAAAGGGAGGTGCTTCCTCAAAATCACATTTTAAATCTGTTGTCACTGCTTTTAAGTATTGCAGCAGCTGGGATTTTCCAGATATCTTCTCAAAATATTATTTTTCTTTTTGATTATGTAAATACGTTAGCTGTTTCTCTAGTGATCTGTAATGGTATTTACTGAGGTACAGGCCCCATAAAGGCAAACGACCAGTTCACCATGAGTACCTTGCGCTTGCCATACTGTCTACCAGGGGCAACATAGAAACAGTATTTCCAGTTCAAGTGCAAAATTTATATTCAAACTTACCATCAGTCACTAAGTGAAATCTGTATTTTTCTATTATTTCCTGCTGAAGAGTAAATTAAAAGAGAAAAACATATTTCTAGTATACCCCAAATTTAAAATAATGGAAAAACCCAACAGTTTTGTATTTGTTTATATCAGCAATGTATGACTGTAATTAAAAGGATTACTAAAGCTCCTGGGTCAAAGAATAAATAAGACTTGACAGTCTTTCAAAAAGATGGAAAAGTGGTGTTAAATACTGTCTTAAACTCCAGTGTCTGCTATTGCAGAACAGAAGCATCCAGCTGCATGAGAATTGAAAGCCGTCTCTCCTGAAAGGGATAAATATCATAATTAAATCTGTAATGTGTCATACATACTTGCCACAGAGAAGAAATCAACTCTGAACCAGACTCCTACTAGAGACAAAATAATGCAGCAGGTAGAGGGATAACTTCAATCAAAACAGGGGATGTGTTTTACTAAATAGTAGGATTCTCCAGCATGAATGCAACACTTCAGCACCTAGCACCTACAGTTCCTGCAGGCTCCCAAAGAAAATTTCCACTGGTGCTAACAAGAGCTTCCTGTAAGGTTCATCTCATTGAAGGTAACTCCACTGACAACATTTAAATGCTAAATTCATTGGAGCTGACTGCCACGAAAGCAGCTCTGTTGTGAAAAGGAGGAAGGAGAAGCATGACTCTCGCCTTCCATCTGTGTACCCTCTGCCCATGAATCAGGAAATGCATTAACACTTGATCTTACAGTTACCCAGTAAAGCACAACAGTCAGAATTCCCAAGACTGGGTCTAAATTGAGTGTTTTGTAGCCTTCAAGAGAACAGGAAGAAAGAGAAAACAAAGTGTCCAGTCTGATGTCAGGTCCTTTCCTGAGCTTCTTGCAGGCATGCCGTACCCAGCCTTGTGCTTGGTCTGTCTTGCCTGGCTGGCTGGACCTCAGACCTGCTGTGTCACTGCCAGTGTCTCTATCCCTGGGCTATGTCAGCCCCACTTTTCTGTCAGCCTTTAGGGAAGCAGAGACGTGCTGCAGAGGGCACTGCCCTGCTTGCCTTGCTGTTGCCACAGCTCTTGGCTCCCTGTCATCTTCAGGGGAGCTCAGCCTTAAACCTCCCTGACATGAAGATCACAGGCTGTATTGTTACTTATCATGATCGTGGGAAGTGCTCTTGCTTATCAGATGCTCAGAAAACGGATGTTTGATCAATACTATAGACATAACAGGGCATTGGCCAGTGGATTTAAAATGTTCTCTCATTACTGGCAGTGCTTGATTATTGGTTTCCATAATCTTTACCTGTACTTATTAATTAGGCAATACAAGCTTAAATAGCTCTCAATGATGGTCACCTCTCTTGAAGATATGCTGTGCGATGTCAGAAGAATATCAGTTAAAAATTTCAGAAAAAGCAATCTTTTACTGAGTGCTCTGAAGTTGTCAATGTCATTGCCAAGGAGGAGAACGAATATCCCAGCATTTAAATTATCAACTGACTAAAAGACAGCTAGAATGTTAACTGTAGTACTACACTGACAGCAAGTTGAGGGAGGTGATGCTGCTCCTCTATGCAGCACTGGTAAGACACTGTAGTGCTCAGAGCAGTGCTGGACTCACCAGGACTGGAGAGGTATGGACATAGTGGAGACAGTTCAGCAATGAAGCTGGACTGCTGACTACGGTTCATTTCAGGAGAGGCTGACAAAACTCAAACTGTTCAGCCTGGAGAAGATTAGTCTCATGGAATATCTTACCAACGTATATAAATATCTCATTTGGGAATTAAACATCTCCCTCAGACTCCTCTCTGTTAGTGAACAGGGAAAGAACAACAGGTGATGGATGCAACCTGAAATACAGGAAATTCGTTTAAACAAATGAAAAATCTTTCTTACAGTGAAAGTAGTCATTACACAGAAGCAGATAGCCCACAGTGGTTGTGGAGTCTCCAGTTTTGGAGATATCCAAACCCCAAATGGACACAGTCCTGAGTAACCTCCTCCTAGTGTCTCTGAGCTGTGGGGTTTGACTTCCTATCCCTCCAATTCTGTTTCTTCACACCTGGCCAGGCTCTTTCCAAAACCACTTAGCTCTTAATAACTGAGCTTCTGTGACGGGCTAATTATAGGAATTTTGGTCTTTTTGTAGCCATCTTTCCTTCTACTACAGAGCATTCAGAGTTTCTCTTCTATATATGTGTCCTTTAATAGCAAATTGATGTTTCCAGGCCTTTCTTCTGAAGGAAGTCCTCTGCTGCGACTGGTACTCAGCCTGAAACCATTTGTGTTCCAATGTTCCTCACTGCTTGACACGGCCATAATATTCCTTCTAACTCTTTTCCTTAAAATTATTTCACCACAGCAATTTCATTTTCTTTATCTTTTATTTCCCTAGGACTTACTGACCTCAGACTGGACACTTTGGTTTCTCATTCTTTCTGTTCCCCCCAGTGACACAAAACACCCAAGCCCAGGCTGGGAATTTCTGACTGGTGTGCTTTACTGGATAATTATAAGGCCAAGTAATGAAAGCTTGATCTGGCACATTCCTTCCTGAGCTATAAAACACTGTCTGTGTGTTTTCTAAGAACCAAGACAGTCACAGAAAAACAAAGTCAGAATGAGTATCAGAAAGGTTTCTGCTACTTGAAATACAAAGTCCCTTGTCTGAAGACAGAAAGGTCACAAAGATTTCCCATATTCAGTACTACCAGTTCTTCATGGTGCTGCTATTGACACACAAGCATTTTCTTTCCAGTGTTTTTATAATTTTGTCTTTCAAAGCTAGAAAAAGTATCAAAGAACATTTCCAAGGTGGTAGCAAAGCTGACAGTTAAACCCCTAATTTTTGTAACTTTGTCAGGCTACAACATCTGCTACAACAATCCTACAAAGCACAAAGCAATTTCTAATTGTTATTATGTGTTCTGGAAAGAGTGACCTAGCTTAGTACAGGTTAAAATGAAAATCATTAGTTTTTCATGATTCAGGAAATAAGAAATAAAACCAAGTGCTGAGAGTTGATGTTTTTTCACTAATAATATCCCTGCAAAAGGAGATAGGGACTGCTTTGTTCGTGTTCCCATTTCAGTAGCTGATAGTAAGAATGAAGATGGGCTTGGTAACTTTTTTAGCAAAAGCTGTTGTCCTCCCTAAAGTCATGTCATAAACACAAATGTGAAAGAAATGAAACTAAATTGCCCTGGAAGATATCTCATTTTTACACTCAGGCCCAAACTGGGGAGGGAAACCTATCTCCAGGCAATATGTATGCAAGCGGAATGCAATGGATGAGAGGAGACCCTGGTTTATCACATACCACAGCACTGGCATTTTGGATAACATCTGCTGCACAACCACTCTGAGCTGGGATTGAGCAAGGGTGGAACATGGTTTATCTGCATGTATATCATCCTCTCCCTGCTTTTCCTGCCACAACTTCTTCCTTCTCAGCATCCTTAGCAAGAAGTAATCTAAATGTGCTGGGATCACCACGGCAAGCTGAGTTTGCCAGTTCATGCAGTGACATATATCAGTCTTGGAGGGAAAAGTGATTCATGTTTTGCTGTGAACTGCAGATTTGTGCTGTGAGAACAAATATGTTTGTGTTGGTCTCACCCTTGGCCTTATATGCATTTTACGGTTGTAAGGCATTTTACACTTGTAACAGATTAGGGAAAGGGTATGTACATAAAAAAATTAAATGGAACAAATTGCCTGGGGAATAAATTTGGTAAAGTGTGTTGTATTCTGGTTGTATTACAGGTTTTCTTTTAAGACTATATTATATGATCATTCAAAAAGTTTAGTGAAAATCTTTAAGGCATTGCAAAATAACCCCTGTCAATTATGCTATAGTACATATGTTTGTAACAATGACGTGGACAAAAATATCTGTAAAATACTTTGAACAACATCCTGTGGGATTGCAAAGTCCTGCTTGCCTGGAAAACTAGATACAACTTTAATAGTGTTCCCATGGCCACCACTGTGCTGTGTTTGCTAATAAATCTGAGGAATCTGAAAAAAAAAATAATAGGAAAGGGTCACATACCTCTGCATATAACTAGGAAAGGGAATTTTACTGATTTGCATACCCAGCTTTATTCATTGTCACTGGTTTTGGAGTGTTCTCTTTCCCCTGATGTTCTCTGCAGTCCAGCTGAAGCACTACATCATTTGTTCACTGCAACATGACCCCCCAAGAAGCAGTGATTCTGACTGCTCCTCTTTTACTCTGCGTGAAATACATCCTTCCATTGCTCCTGTTAATCGAGGAAATAACCAAGCTGCCTGTTATTCTCATGAATAGAAAAAAAAGCCTGAAATAGACCTTTCCTTTATCCCTGTACACTTTAAGAAAAACTAGGGATTGCGATTGTATTCTATTTTGCATATTACTGTCTTATTTTTATTTGTCAAGTTCTGTCAATAGGCTTGGCTTTTTACAAGGTAGAGGAAAAAAACCCTGCTGTCCTAGGGAAATCAAATGTGTATAAATACTAAGTATGCATTAATTTAGGTGCTATTTTTACAGAGCTCGCTTTCATAATGAGAAGTTGTAAAGGTTCAGTCCTGACATCCTCCTGTGTTTTTCTTGAAAGCACAGATGCCTACCAGAGGCACATTAGAGGCATATGGATGTGCAGGCATCCTAACCATTTAAGAGAGGTCAAGTTTCACAAAGAAAAGAACATCTGGAGAACAAAATATACAATCAGTTTTGTTACTTTGTACATAGATTATGAGATGAATACACAGCATGAACAGTGGCATGATATAAACAGGTCTAAAGAGTATATGAGATTAAAAGTAGGAGAAAGTGGAAGGAACGGACAAAATGAAAATTGGCAACCACAGAAATGTTGCAGCAGCAATCTAGATGAAAGTGCAAGATTAAAGGACAGTGTGGCAGTTTAAATAAGGAGTTAGTACACTGAGATACCCAGATGGTTTTGTTCGAGAACACAAGAAAAGACGAAAGAGATCTCACCCATAAGTCCTGCTTAAAACCTAGAGGGTAATAACAAGGGCTAGAAATAACTCTGAATTTTTGAAGCCCCACATGATAACAGGGAAAGTAAAAGAGAGTGAAGAATGAATGTGGAGAGAAAGGGAACTCTCATTTTTCAGTGTGGGGTTAGAACAATACTGGAAAAGCTGTTACATAAGCATGTCTATGTATGCATATGTTGACATGAACTCAAGTACAAAAGAGTTGAAGATAAAGAGTATGATTTTTTTCAATAATATCATCCAGGATCAGGAATAATATATAGGAGGGAAAGAGAAATAAAATTATGTAAGTGGAGCCCCATGAGGCTTAAGTGTTAAGTGAAAGGGAGGGGAAGAGAAGGCAATTTTAAGATACAGTTGAAGGGCATTAGAGAGGAGCTACGAAACTGAAGTGCCATGCAGGATTAAGGCAGAGAAAATGATAGGTTTTGCTGAATGTAGCCAATAGACTGAGATGGATGAGAGTAGAAAGGAGGTCTATAGAGAAAAGAGGTCACAGCTGACCTTGGTAAGGGGTGTTTCAGTGAAGGGAAAATAGCAGGGAGCAGCTTGGGGGGATCTGAGGGGCAGCAGAATGTGGAGAGAGCCAGAGCATCTGAGGCAGGCAGCACGTGAAGGGTCTGTGACAGCCAGGGGAAAGCAGAAGCTGCTGAAAGACAAGGGGCATCACATCAGGGATGGAACCACACAGTGACATATTAAAAGAGAAAAATCAAAAAATAAAGGGAAAAAGAGAAGAAGAAAAAGAAAAAGAAAAAGAAAAAGAAAAAGAAAAAAAATATTAACAAAGACCAGCTTGAATTAAAACTAATGGGTGACTGTAACTGAAGAGAAACTGGAAAGGTGGAAGTGAGTGGGAGAAGAAAAAGGGCAACAGATAAAAAAGATTCCCATGCCAGGGATGCTGGCAGAGGACAGAAAAAATATGATGTGTGTGTAGGCAGGGAGACTGGAGCTGAAAAGGAGGGAGATAGTATACCAGCTCAACAGAGGCTGAATGGTATCTGGTCAAAATGTAATCATTCATGCTGCACTGTGCTATTCTGAGATGTGACAGAGTTTAACACAGCAGAAAAAGATGAAATTTAAAATATTTTGCTTCAATTTATGAGAAAAAAGAATATTAGTTCATCTAGTCTGCCCTTGAGGACAATGCTGATTTAAGGGCCAATAAAGTTCAGCTAGGTATCCTTGTATAGAGCTCAGTACAAACAGACAAAGGCATCTGGAGAGATGAAAGTGGCATATGGAGAACTCATCGAGAAATGCTTGCCTTTATCACGAAGCTTTTCTAGTTTCAGCATTTCCTCTTCCATACCCAGATGAAAATAAAATGTTACTGAGCTTCTTTCTGATAAAAGAAACAGAAAAACTCAACTCAGAAATAGTCTTTATTCATTTTCTAGCCACATGGCAGATTCAGGTTCAAATCTGTGTTTGTGTATACACACACAATTTTTGTGTACATTTGATTGGAGTTGATTTGAGTAATCTAAAAGAAAAAAAAACCACAAGGCATATATCATCTACCAGAAGATGACATGTAAATCTGTCTTTTTCAAAATTTTTTGCAGTTTTTGAAGAAGTTTAAATTTGACTTGCAGCTAAGATGGCTGGCTAGCTGTCAGACTAGCCACCTTCTGCAGTTGGAACACCAAGGTTTGTAATTCCCTCTATCCCCAAAATATACTGAAGACACACTGTGCAATTCCTTGTGAACCAGTACGGTTCTTAGGACAGAAATGTATTTACTGACTTCACAGAAAGAGGGTGAGGTCCTAATTCTTTACCAAGAGAAGCAGTAGTGGAAAGCAATGTACTTGACTGGAGAAACTGAGTATTGATCTTCTTAAGTTTTTATATCACTTTTCTGATTGAATAAATACATATAAGTTTCATTCTTTTACAGCAGCTCTTTAAAAAGCATGCTTTCTACATAATGCTCTAGGTTTTACAGTCTTGCCTTGAAATTAGTTTAACAGAGTCTTTTTACAGAGGCATGGAAATCAGATCGCCCTTATAGGCCAAGCAATACATTCCTTGTTTCCCAAGCCTGTCCAGCAGTCAGAACATCCCCCCACTTGGAAACTATAATTAGAGCAATGGTTAACTGCATAGACTTACTGTCAAGTCATTTGTCATTCCAAAATTATAATAAAATCAGCAACTTATCACCAGTCAAAATTTCTTACTTGTTTGTAAAATCTTCTTCTATTAATTATAACATTGATTATGTTGCCACAAATTTCCCTAAAGATTACATCTGCAAGTTTTAAAATGCTGAAACTAAGAAAACATAGAGGATAACAAGAACAATGCAAGGAGTACACATCTTCTTGCCTGCTGCCTGTGAGCTGGAAGCACATCTATGGGCAACGTGCCTTAGGTACTACCCTTCCAGGAAGTTTATTATTTTAGTAAATCAGAAATTCAGAGCCAGTTAGGCCCTTTCAGATATTAAGCAAATGCCTCAGAATTTTTACCATACCTTAAATAAAGATTACTTTTTGCATCCATATTGACGCTCTGAGGTGCCGAGCAAGGCAGGGGTGGGAATGATTGAGTCCTGTTTCTCCCTCGTGTGAATATTTTCACACTAAATAGTGGAAGTGATGAAAGGAATGTTCCTCTGCTCTCTCCCTCCTGAATCCATCCCTGACTGAATGTTATTTTATTTTACAGTGAATGGATGCATTATAAAACAGTTTAAATTTGGAATTTTAACTGGTGCTGTTCAGATCCACATATGATGATGAGGAGTTCAGCTTCTCTCATTTCTGCTCTGAAAAGAAAAATGTCCTCATTCTACTGAAGATTGCAAAAGTCTTGTATGAGGCATAACCTTGCAAGCTGTGGAGAGATTAGGATCATGCTTAGATTGTCTTTCTCACAAATGCATCAACAGCATGGAAATGAGTAGCATCTAAAGGAAAAGAGGAACTTTCCAAATGGAAGATAAACCAGAATAACTGAACTGTTACTGCAGAGCAGTAGAGAACACTCCTTTGTGTTAATCACACAAAGGATGGAAACAGACCAGCCATTCCCTTGACGCTTTAATGAGTGCATAATTAATTCACTCCAGAGATCCCAAACAAAGTAGCAGCCAATTAACTGTTATGTGTGCCTGCTGCAGCAGGAATGATCTATCTCAGCTAGACTTCGAAAGAGTTAATTGGTAGATGAAGACAACATGGGAACCACCAGTAAAGTAAACATTGGAGAATGACTTCAGATAGACTCAAATAACAAAAACAGAGTGATTCTCCTGTGGATATGCTCACAAAACCTACCTTAAAGAAAATTACACGCATGATACATCAGCAAGAAACACAAACAGAAATTCATATTTTTCAGTGATAAGATAATCATTATTTAAAGGTTATAATACTGCATTTTTAGACATAGGTATTTACTTGCAGTTTAAGAAGTGGAATGTGGATTTGGAAATAAGAAGTACCACATGAACTAAACAATTAATTATCTTTTGTTTAAAACTATTATGAAACATATAGTTTTATTGATTGTTGTGGAAAAGGCGTGCTAGCATGTATTTAGAGATTGAACTAAAGATAAAAACCAGTGACATTAAAATAAAGGATACTAAATTTTGATATAAAGTGTACTGTGTCGAAAACTCAGAACACATTATTTACAAGTTATTAAGATCCCAAATCAGTGCATTGAGGTTCAGATTTGTAATTAAATAAGGCTGTATAGATAATGTTCCTTGAGCTTTGATAAAGGTGCCTAAAGACAAGAGATTGATATATGTGTTTATGGAGCATATAGTGGAACATTAGTGTACAACTCTGTGAAGTCATGATAAAATTTAAGAAGCTTTAAAGCCTGGGATTCAAATAACATATGGAACAAAAAATGATCAGGCTTTCAAACAGTCAAGATGTTTGACAAAAACCCTAAACCTTTAATGGTGATGAAAACTTCAGATGAAATAGCAGACAAGAAGTGCCACACAAGAAGAAATAGACAATGTGGCTGTTTGGAGCTGTGAGAATGGAGAGCTGATTTAGAGACTAGGAGATCCATTCAAGGATCCCACACTTCCCTCATCACTTATTTATATGTTTACTTCCATATCCAGAAAAAATTATGAAAAGCCAGACACACTGTCAATCACTGAGTTACCCCACTGGCAATTCCATTTCCAACAACAATTCCCCATTAAGAAAAATTTCCAGAGATATGTCAGCCCTCCACATTTAAATCAATTTTAGCACATTTTATTGATGCTATATAGCACTAATGAATCAGAACATAGGCAGTACATACAAAAGCTGTTATGATTATGGAGTTACATTTAGCAAGCAAACTTGTGCCTTTATCAGAATATGAAATATTTGCTAAGATATGTTTCTTTAGAAAACTACCACACTATTGGCAGCAGTTCTTACTAACTCAAACTCTTATCTGAAGTATTATTATATCTTAGTTTTAATTATTCAGTTACATGAATCATTACACTTACCTCATGAATATTATGAAAAAATTTCCAGAGTTTTCTGATGTATTAAATTTTATCCTGAAAATCTTTATATTACAAAGCCAGAGGTTTCAGGTATGTCTTCTAAAACTCCAGGATACAAGGCATCTCTACTAATGTTAAAAAAAGTGTGATTCTAGAAGGTGTTGTTTAGCATCATCTGAAGTTATCAGTGGAGAGCAAAATGCTAATGGTTATGATATGAGCATTTTTTCCTTCTTTTCCAGAACACAAATCCATCATTAATATTTTTATCTCCATATAGTAGTTGGCACATAGCACTGAATTTTGTTTAAAGACATCTCTTTTAATTTTCCTCATCCCCTGCAAATTTCCCCTATAATTTCAGCTTCTTTTTATCATAATTTATTCTTCAGACAGACTAGTTTATATTGATTACTCTTTTCTCATTCTAAAGTGTAATTTTTTCTAGTTGTTCGTTTAGTTGGTTAGATGTGGGGAAATTGCCTCCTTTTTAACTATAAAATCTTAAGTTTCTGTATTCACTTTAATAACAATTTCTAGTTCTTACTCCTGCTTTTATTTCTAAATCTCTCTTATATTATACTTATTATACTTATTATTAAACTTATAATTTCCCTCAATTCTGAAATTTTCCTTCTTAAACTCATTGGACAGCCTACTAAACAATCAATGAAGAATAAAGTTGCTTAATTGATATGTTTGTACAGGCCTGAATTTAATGCTCCGATCTGCAGTTCAAAGTTATAGCCTATACTATAACCTAGTAAATTACTTTTGCTGCAATGCTACAGTTTTGAAAAAACACCTCAAAGTACTGGACAGCCAGCTTAATTTTCAGTGATGTTCATGGGTTTTGATGGTTCTTAACAAGAACACATAATAAAATCTTAAAAGGAAATAAAATCACAGGATTAAAGTGTGGTGACCAGAAAAACTATCACTTTGTATCTGTAAATTAGAAGGAACTTATTCTAGGAAAAGACATCAATACCCTTCTTATGAAATAATGAATTTCTTAATGAAATATTACTAGATTACTAATAATGTAAACCTGCTTCTTTCACTCTCATCTCACTGTCCTTCTGTCTCTAGTGATAAACAAATGTGGTGATTTTGAGTCAGATGTCTCAGCAAATTTGTGATAGAAGATATTTTGTAACTCTGTCATTCAGCAGCTCTGTTCGTAACCCAGATATCAGAGAAGACATCACTAACTTCTACCAGAAAGGTACATTTCTCTCTTGCCAAAGAAGATAAGATACCTCTCACACCAAGTACCCAATGACTGCATGTAACTGATCTTACTGAACAAGAATCAAACCCAAATTAATGACAGACTCAGATGCCATTTTGTTGTTTCTTGCTTTGTTTTCAAGTGAAACCCACTGTTTTGTGGAGATGAGACGATTTATAAGGATTTACTTCTCCTAGTGAGTAACTGATCGGACAGACTGACAGTACTGTTGCCACCAGTCACCATTTTGTGGGCATAAAATATAGGGAAAGGTAGTTCATCTTGCTAAGATTATGCTTGCTGTAATAAGCTTCTGCCAATGGTGCAGGTTCTAGCAGTGCTAGAGCTCATTTAAGGATGCTGTAATGACCATTTGAGCTCAGTGTGACATTTCTGATGTCCAGACCTCCCAGTGTTCTACGTTGCTTTTGTGGACTGGCTGCACTCAGACTTGATTCAAATCTACTGCCTCCCTTAGCAAGAACCTTACAATCCTTACAGTCCAAGAAGGACTGAAAAGCTATCCCCCTAATGCAGTCTAAATTTTCATGTGGACAGATCCACACTGACTTTCAGCATCTCCATGCTCTGATAGCCTCTGTGTAGCTCTTCTCAATTGCAAATTAGAACTGGAGTTAGAACTGGTGGGCAAAAGAAAAATCCTCAGCAACACCTATAATCTGACTGAAAAAAAGAGAAGACATCTGACTGATTGATTGAACTAAAAAAATCCCATTGAAATCAGGTATTTTAAGGAGAGTTCGTGGACTTAAATTATGGTCTGATTCTGTAAAAGTCTATTAAAATAGAAAAGGACACAATTAAGAAAATTGACCAGCAGACTGATCATTTTGTATTTAGTAAGTCAGCACAAACGTAATTTTAGGCATGAGAGACACAAAATTAAACCCCTCATTTAAGCGGAATTCTTGCACACTTATGAAACATGCAAAGAGTATTACTACAATTTAATAAACTCTGTTCCTCTGTACCTATTATAAAGTAAGCCATATACACAGGAGAGTAAGAAAATACCAGTGGAGAAAACCTATGTGAAAAATGTACATTCCAGATCAGAGACAGTTTACAAATTAAAACAAAACAGAGAAATTAAGTAAAGGATGATGCATAAGTTAACAGTGCCTGGAGGCAGCCTTAGCTTTAATGCCAGCAAATCATGCAGGTTTAACATAGTTATTCACTCCGGTGTTCAATAAAAAATGAGGTTGCTGTAAGAATACCAAATATATCCTTAAAGAAACACAGTCAGCAATAAGTCATATGAACTTTACACTGCAGTGTAGAGGGCAAATATACATCTAAATAATGCATGTTTTCTTAGGATTTGAAACTTAGCTACAAGTTGTGAGGTAGCAGTGGAAAGCTAACATCAATTAATTGAATTAGAACTTACTATATAACATGACAGGACAGTCATGTCTATGTCACTGTATTAGGAAAGTTAGGACATGAACTCACTGAGATTGGTCATATTATCTTAAATATTTTGGAATAAAAAAATAATTTTTACATAAAATGATAATTTATTTTCTAGCACAAAATTTTTGCTTTTTTTGTAGTTTCACCTTTTTATAAGGTGAAAATTGAATAAAGATGACCTACTGAAGAATTAAGAGAAAAAGAAAGAAAAGAAAGAAAAGAAAGAAAAGAAAGAAAAGAAAGAAAGAAAGAAAGAAAGAAAGAAAGAAAGAAAGAAAGAAAGAGAAAGAAAGAAAGAAAGAAAGAGAAGAAAAGGCAGAAAGATACATAAATGAGGGGGGAAAATGACAAAGCTCCACTTAGCAACCTCAAATATTTTTGCATATTTAGGAGGAAAATGAAATCTCAAAATAAAATTAATACATAATTTTTAGTTCTCCTTTCCCATATAAAGAACACCATCACTTCCAAACTCAGATTTTCTCTAGAATTTCATAGCTAAATATTTCCTAAAGAACAGCATTTTGGGATGAATATATATATATTTTTTAATTTGGTTATTTCAAAAAGCATTTGGGACAGAAAAAGTGTTGATTGCCATTATTAGAAATAGTTCTGTTCTTACTTTTGTTATTCTCATTATTAGCAATAGTTCTGTTCTTACTTTTGTTATTCTAACTACTGTATAGCTTAATATTCATGAAAACATCTTCTTTCTGGTAAAAGTCTTAGCCTAAAACAGATGACCTTTACATTTTTAATCATGTAATCACTTTCCTTGCTATTCAAAGATGTGTGTATATTCAATTGCTTTAGGAAGTGAAAGAGAAATAACAAAATGGAAAATACTGCACCTATGCTATTCTTCTTGTCCAAACAGTGTGAATTTAAAGATTCAATTGAATTAGTAACTCTGAATAATTGAAGATTACAATCTTCCCAATTATTCACACAAATGACTGATTTTATTTTAATGTTTCAGCAGTACATAAATTCTTGTGACAGAGGAAAAGAGAATTTTCAATGGTAACATGAGGTAAAGAAAATGCAAGAAATAATTTCTTTGGTTTTACTTCTGCCTTTATGTAAAAAGCTGCCAAGTGGTTCTGTACTGGGGCAGAACCAGGACCAGCTGTAACTAAGCTCTCCATTCCTGGAGAGGAAAAAGCCACATTTCCTCTTTATTGCTAAGGGCTGATTTTCCCAAAGGGAAGCAGACGGAAACCAAGGGGCTTCCTGGTCACTGGGAGTACAATGAAATTATGCTAATAGCTTGACATGGACTTTTGAAAATTCCCACCTTTTCTTACAGTGTGTAGCTTTTGGAAGCTTGTGGGATGGTTCCCACCTCTGACAGATGTCCACCTTGCAATGAGAGCACAAGAACAGGTGGGACATGGGACAGACAGACTGCCTTTCATGCAATTATTCTTTGAGTACGAAATACAGAAACATTCTTGGCAGCAAAACTCAGAATAAATGTGAAGTGGCGTGGCCACACAACATAGAAAACATGAAAGGTACAACAATAGGGAAATTACACCAACCACAGGTTACAGATTTCTGCTAATTTTGTCTATATGAAGATAAAATTCTTATTTGCATTGAGACTTTCCTTGAAAATGGGAATTGAGAGTGTTTGCATCTGTCAGCACTGCTTATACCATGAAGATGTACACTTTCTTGTAGGAACCCACAGATTACTAAACCACACAGAGCTGAGGTTTGGGCAATTTCATCTTGTCTCCAGCTTCCTGAATAAATAAATAACCAATTAGGCTATCAGGTAAAAAGCAGGCACCTAAAAATGGTTTGGGGATCCTTGATTCTTTAGATGTGCGTAAGACAAACTGAAAGGCCATTTATCAGATCAAAATCCTTAGGGGACTTTAGCAAAAAAAAATACTTTGGCAAGATTAATCTATTTTATATGTCTACAGTGCAGACAGCCACTTGGGCACATCAAGGCTGTGATTCATCTTCTGATATAGACATTGAAAACAGACCAGTTGAATACTGCAGCAGAAATACGTATTTCTTTCCACTGATTCTGCAGAGATTATAAAATCTGTCCCTTTATAAAGCATTCTTTCCACTGGTTTGAACAGACATAGATGTCTGAATATTAAAGGAATCTAAACTTAGAGGACATGAATTTCACCCCCACTTTGACCAAGATCAGACAAGAATCAAGTCCTGAGTTGCTCATAATTGGAGCTCCTGGGTTCAGACAATTTGATAAGCAGTTTGAAGGGCCTTTTGCTTTTTAAAACAGGTTAAGTACCCAGCTGGTAAATTTAAG
The DNA here is from genome assembly GCA_013397975.1 of Machaerirhynchus nigripectus. NCBI lineage: Eukaryota > Metazoa > Chordata > Aves > Passeriformes > Dicruridae > Machaerirhynchus > Machaerirhynchus nigripectus. Next base: position 295,719 of record VZRQ01002390.1, on the reverse strand, counting down.
GACCTCTAGGATTAGGCAACAGCAAGCACAGTTTTCAGATGATCATTCAGGCCTTGGGCAAAAATGAAACTTTCTGCTTTCAGAATGCAAACCTCTATTACACTAACCTTTGGATTCACATTTTCATGTAAATTAGTTTTTTCTTGTTTAGAAGCTGTTTCTTGTCTTCTGTTCTAAATTCTCTGCTCTGGCAAATTTGTCAACATTTGGGTAATATATTTGGCATCTGCCAGTTTACTTGCCTCTGGATGTACTTCTATTACAAGCAGGCCAAAATATGTATCCCTTTTTTCAAGAAAAGATTTAGAAAGAATCTTGACTAAGAAGATTATTTATGAATTGCAATCGGCCAGCTAGTGATTTTTCTAGCATGTCCCTTTCCCAGCAGTCAGAATGAACTGCTGCTGTCATCCGTCGCTCATAGGCAGAGCTTGATAGAGGTCAAATTATGATTTAATTTGGAAACGACAACTACATCCTCTGTTATTTTCATAGTTGGCAACAACAGATATGAAAAGATCAAAAGACAGGAATAGATGTAACTCCAACTGATACTGCATACTAAAGAGGCACACTGCAATTTTGCTTTTATATGCAGATAACACAAATAGGTAAGAATCATTAATACTCTAATATCCTCTATATAATTGACTGTGCTTTTGTATCTTGTTTCTTACTAATTTTCATTGTCTTGCATTTCAGGCTGGTCTGAATGCATCTTGTGAGAATTGAATAGATGATACTGAGCTGTGCCCCATGCACTGACATTCTTCCTCATTGCCAGCCACAAGGTTGTATTATCTTATTTCTGTTCCAAAAGACACACAAAGTGTTGCTTAGCTCCTCACTGAGTTTGCAGCACCATGAATTCCACCTGCCAGAACTCCTGCTCACATTTGATATCCCTGCTCTATGACAGCTTTCCAGATAGTATGATTGAAATTGCAGTGTTAAACATCTTCCACGACTGAGCCCCAAAACACCAGCTGCTTCCCCATAGGCTACTGATGGCAAGACTGCTGTCTGCTCCCTGTTTTAAAATACACTGGCTTGTGTTGTTCTGTTTCTGAAATCATTCCTTCTCAAGTTATTTGATCAATGTCCTGTCTTACTGTTTAAAACTGCGCTTCTGGTATTTGTGCTTAAGCAGAAGACCCTTTCTTCCTTCCAAATTAAACTTTCTATCATCAAGGATCATTTTATTTTAAACAGGGGATAATTAAAAGCCTAGAATTAGCATTGCCTAATGACACTTACCTGAACCCCTCTGGTTTATTTGTTCATTAAACGACTGGTGTCTTAGTCCTGAAGAGTAAAATAGAACATTTTTTTATAACTAGATAGTGTAGTCATTAATATAAGTAAAGATCAGCTCCTTGCGCTGATGACCCTGGAAGCAGCATTTTATGGATAGAAAGCAAAATCAGCTACTGGGAAGTTGTGATGTTTTTGAAGGAACTACCTCAATTAAAATGTCACCAGTCTCATGATATACAAATGATTCTGAATTACTATCTAGGTATACCACACCATAATTATGTTAGTAATCCTATAGTCAGATTCAGAAAGTGCTGTGGAAAGATGATGTAAAGCAATAGAATTCAACTGGTGATGGCATCACGCAGATCCACTCACACAGAGGACTGGGCTCTATGTCCAAGTATAGGTTGCCAAATGTTTGAATTACATCAGGCAGCTTTTTGAAAAAGTTGGGGGTTTGCTGTCTTTTGGATTAGTGACATCTTCTTTCTGGTATTTTGGCAGGTTGTTTATTTTGGGGTTCTGCATTATTTTCAAGCTCTGTTGCACAATTTCTGAGTGTTTTTCAGAAACTATTTTATCTTGACTCTACTGTCTTCATTTAAAGCTGAGATAATGTGGGGGTTTTCCTCCATGCAGTAAAATAGCTAAGTATGGCCAGAAACAAGTGCTCTCAGAGATTTGATAAGAAATGATAAGCACACATAGATGAGTTACTAATAAACATTATGTAATGGCCTGGCTGCAATCACTGTGATGTCTGTTTTATTTCAAGGCCTTGTGCTTCTGTTTCATGTGTCCTTGTACAACAGTCGAGTTGAGGGTTATCCTGGGTTTCAATGCCTGATTTTTACTCAAATCTTAAGAAAAACTTTTCACTAAAACCAACAGAACACTCTGTTTCCTTTGACTTGGTTAAGGTAATATTTGCTGCAGATTAGAATTTTGTTTGAGAAGTTTGGCCAGCTCTGCTGATTTTGCATAGCTTTTAGATCCAGACTGTTTAAGTGATGGGATATCTGCATTCAGAGCATCTGTGTATCTGAGCATCTTCTGAAACATGTGCTAGTCCCCTCCACTGCAGTTAAGTGGAGATTGTCTGCTCAAAGGCTCAGCACTCCTGAGGGAAAATGCAGAGAAAATACAAAGAATTCTGCTGATGAGGTGCATTTCAAAGATGAACTGCATGAATCTGTCCCCCTAATGACTTGCTGCAGATCTAAGCTGCATTAGCACACAACAGTGTAATCAGGGAAAACAGGTAAATATTTGACAATTAAATTTTTTAAAAGCGATGGTGAAAAAAATACTCAAACTATATTATTGATATAAGGCATAATGAAACAGCCAGTCATTATGACACATAAAACATTTGCCGTAATTGAAATTGTAATTATGTGCCTCAGTTACACCCAATAGTCTCTTTCTGCATAGTTGAGCTACCTGAAAACTGTGGATGGGCTTTATGTTAAACATAGTAGTGAAAGAGTAACACAAGGTAGCAGAATAAAAAAGAGGGTTAATACATTAGACTAATTTCCTTTTTTTTTTTTAATTTGCTTTTTAATTTATGCATTTCCTTTTTAATTCATGCATAATTCGTACATTATCTGTTGAGATTTCCTATTTTTCTCTATTGTAGCAAAGCTGCTTGCCTTGATAATTACACATATTTGGAAAATGACTAATAATTTTCTTATTAAAGCAAAATCATTCTAAATTCCTACTGTGCTTCTCTCTTTTTTTTTTTCTTAGAATCATTGCATATTCTTTTCAAAGTCTCCTGCTTCTCACAGACTAGAAACTATGCATTTCAATAACTGTGCAAGTTGGAGCTTCAATAACAAATTAGAGCCTCAGAGCAGGGCACACAGAGGATGGGCCATGCAGTGCATGTACACATCTGACGGCATTATTAATTGATCCTAATTCTTCTTTACTGATGAGCTCTTTGAACACCTTTCTATCATAAAGGAAAAGAAACATAACAAAAAAACCCCAAACAAACAACCCCCCCAAATCCCCTAAAGTAAAAGAACAGAGAAATAAAGCAAACTAGTTTCCTTGTGCCAAAATAGAATCAGGTACTTAATATAATTTCACGTTTAACAGTGCACTAATAAAGTGAGTTCCATGGTAGTAAGCCTGGTTTTGATTCCTCTCTAAAATAGAAATATTTTGAATATTTCAAATGAGAGCATGCATTGTGGACATACTGTAGATGCCGAGGAAAAGTGTTCTTTTGTATTACAGATACCAGTTTTAACACTCAAGTTGGCTAAAAATAGTGTAAAATGCTTTACCACTGTCACCAGAACAATTGTATTAAATGAAGAGCAACATTGTCCCCTAGTGGTAAAAGAAATATTTTATCCCATATAAAACGAAGGCTGATTCCTGCATTGAAACAGTCAGTGCTGAGGATTTACAGAGAACAATACACTCCTCAGCAAATACGGGTAGTCCTAAAATCTCACTGGATTCAGATGTGCTGGTTCTCTCAAGAAATTGAATTTAGTTTTAATAGCAAGTAGAACATTCAAATGGCAGAGAAATTTAATTTAACCTAGTCTAGCCCTCAAACAGAAAAGCTCTTTGTATAATCAAGCTGAATTATATACATATAGACACATATATATACATATATATGCACACACATGGTCACAAAAATTTCCAAGTACTTATACAAGATGCAGTGAATTTGCAGGCAGAAGACAGTCTGCAAAATGATGAAAGGAGAAGGCAGGAAAGCCATAGACTTTACTCAGTTTGATACAGGATAATGCATGTCAGGGTTTTGGTTTCATTTGGCATAGGACCAGAAATAATACCTGCACAAGTGTCACTGATGTGGTGTCATGACATGCAAACCTGAGTAGCAACATCTGTGAGGAGTGCCCAGAAACTGTCCTGACCGGAGAGGGCCCTGGTGACTTCCATCTGTACACACCAACGTACAGAACTGGGCAAAGCTTAGTTATATTCCAAGTCTTCCTACCATCTTTCAGTGATGTGAAGCAGAAAAGCTGAGAACAATCAAATAAGCTCTGCCAAGAAATTTCAAGCATTGCTGCTTACCCAGGGTGTCTCAACAGAAAGACTGCCCTGACAAACTGGCTGCTCAAAGGCAGGACCAGCTGCTAGTCCCTGCTCTGGAGCCAAATGCCGTCAGGTTGCCAAGAACCCTAGTAGATTGTACAAACTAGCATCCATTGAACAATTGTAAAAGAAAAAACATACATGGAGAAGATTACTTGTCCAAGAAATTGACATTTTCTTATTAAATTGATTTCTGCTTGAAAAATTCCTGCCAGTTTTAATGACGAAGTTGCCAAGGTCTGACAGCCTTTCATAAATTCTACTGGGACATGTTCTCTCCTTCTTCTATCATTAAACTTGGTTTTTTTCTTCCCCTTTCTCTGCATTCTCAGTCTAAGTAATACTTTCTCAAAATAAATTCTACTGAAAGAGAATAAAGAAATCAGAAACACTAAGAAGTCATGAGACTGGCAATATTTCCAAATTTCACATTGCACCTTGCACCACTTCTTTCTACTCCTTTTTTTGCAGGCTCTTGTCTTCTAGCTACCTAGCTTGTACTGAAATTTGCTTGAAGCTAGACCTGTAGCTTATTTTGGATTGAACACAGGAGAAAACAGCAATCCTTGCACTCCTCATTGGGCTTCCCAATGCTTGCATCATTATGGAATGGGAAAAGAACAGAAGGTAATTGATATGGTAACAAGTCAAGAACATGTCTAAAAAATAGCAGAAACAAATAACAAAACTCTGCAGCATGTTGTCTTCAACCACACAGAGATGAACCTTCTTCAGCTATTAACCAAAAGGCCAATAATTAATGCATTTTCCCAGGAAGTAGTAAATGTCATGTCGAGCGTTCCCATGAGGAATATTTTATTCAGCTCTTCTACATGTTGAATGAGTACACAAGACAAAAAGTTAGGCTTTAAAAGATTGGCATTGCCAGCAGCATCCAGTCCTGGAGGCGTAAGCCCATAAGGAGAGTTAGATAGACAAAGCCCTTTTCCTGGGGCCCATCAGACTTTGATAGTATGTGTGTGCTGAGAGGCTCAGTCTTGGCAGTGAAACAAGGCACAGAACCCCAAGTCCATATTTTATGTTGTCTGGGGTAAGGTTGGAAATGCCCTGACTTCTCCAACCCAGTTTTTTTTTAAGTCATGAAGAAGGCATAATGATGACATATTGTGTGGTTCTAGCAAAACCAGGACCTCTAGGAAGAAATTTTTGCTTTACACTGGTCATGCAATTCTTTCAAAGGCAGATGGGATAAGTTTGGTTGGTGAGAGTGAAATATTGTTGTGTGATTTTGTGTGCACTCTAGTGGGTATTTGGGGTTTTCCCCAAGGAAGATATCCATATCATGTTAAATCAAATTGTGTGTGCTTTTCTGAGGGCAAATACCACGGGGAGCTGATGAAAGCCTCAAGTCAAGGCTTTAAAACCCTCACAGAGGTTTGTGTAACATCAAAATTGAGTGGGAAGAGTCTGCGAGAGGTAGTAGCAGCTCAATTGAGCCTGCAAACTTCCAATTTCATTCATATGGGACTTGGCTCTACTGCCATCCTGCTCCTTGATTTTCAGTTTAGTTTGCATCTAGTCACCTGTAAGTAAAATGTACAGGAGTGGAGGTCCCTGAGGTTTACTGGACAGAGCATTATGACAGTCTGGCTTTTGCCAAGGTTTCTGCTGATATTTCAAAGAATTTGCATGAGAAGCTCTCTATAACTCTATTATGCTATAACATAGGGACATTGTGAGTTAAAACCTTTTTAGCCCTTTCCTACATACTTTTTTGTCTGAGACAAATAATTTTGCAAAAACAGTAGTTTTCATTACTTACTCTAAATTCTTTCTTCTGACTTACTGGTGTTAAATTTTTTCAGTGAAATTTATGCTGTTTTTTCTTCTTCTAATTTCTTCTAATTTTTCTAATTTCATCCCTTCACTAACTAGAATTAGAGTTCAACATTTCTAAGTTGTACAGTTTTTGCTATGGAAACAACAAGATATTTAATTTCATATCATAAGTTAAAGTGTCAGAACAGTTTTTAATGTGTTTCTGCATACATTTTACTGATACTTAAAAGTTACTTATGAGTCTTTTCTAAAGAGTTAGCAAATCTCTCCTAATAAGTTTAACTGAGTCTTTGAATGATAGTTTATTTCTGCATTAGGTAAGGCAAATAATTCAATTTCTCTTCTCCAGAAGTGGTAGGTACATGGTGAGCAGATGGGAAATTAGAATTTACAGCTAACTTCCTAATGCTAAATTAGAATTTTTAAGGAGAGCCACCAGTTGCATAATTCATATTTATGCTACATCATAAAATGAAACTCCATTTATGTAGTTTTAAATACATCCTGTAAACAGTGTTGCATTGCCAACTTTTCTAAACTACACAAAAGATCACTGAAGCATACTATACTGAAAAAAACCATCCTTTTCATATTTTCCAATAAAAAGTGCTGATTGTAAACAGCATGCAATATTACAGGAATGTAAATACCCCAGTAAATGTGGATTAATTTCCAATTTAAACTAGCAGTCCAAATGTAGTAATTGTATCATGGCTGTAAACAGTGATTAGTGTCCTCTATTTCAGTGAAGGGACCACACCAACAGACCCTCTCGAGCGGATCTGTCACTTCTGTTGCCTCTTCAATCTTTACCATCCCAAACCTAAGGAAACCTTCAGCAAAGAAAGTCTAGAGGTCACTTAGTCCAACCCCTGATCATCACAGGGCAATTTCAAAATTAAATCCAACAACACAGTCAGAGCAGGTTCCTCGGGATCATATCTGGTGATGTGCTGAATAACTTCAAAGACAGGTTTCCACAACTTTTCTGGGCAAAATGGAGTAAAGCTATATGGAAGTGAGAATAAAATGGAAAAGACATAAAGAATAATAGAAGATTAGTGAAATGACATGGCTGATGGCAGAAAGAAGACACTAATGTTTAACATAAAACAAAAAGGTAGTTAAAAAATTAAATTTATGCAAAGTTGAGATAGGAAAACAAACTAGAAACAGTAATATTTCAAATAGTACAAAAAGAGTCTCAATATTACCTGCTACTGAAAATAAGAGTACAAGCAGGAACTTCAAGTCCTTTTCAAGTCCTTCTCTGTTCTGGCTAATGTCGAATTATTTGTTTATAGGACTATCTAGCTACATTTAAGACTGTCATCTAAGAAAGAGCAGAACATATAACTAAGGAAACCATGACCATTTCATCAAAAAAAAAAAAAAAAAAAGGCAAAAAAGCTCTTTAAAAAGAGTATGATTTCTTTTTTTCACTTACCTTTTAAAACTTCACCATCTTTTTCACTGAAATAGTATGGTAATCTTTCACAGAGGACCTTTGCACACATACGCTTATAGACTCCTTGCTGCTTGTAGCTTGTGCAAGTCCTTTTAGGCTTGTCCTTTCACTTGCCATTACATGACTGCCATATAAATTTTCCCATGTAGATGTCAGACTAATGTTTGAATTCCTCATGGCTACATTTTAGATAGAACTCTCTAGTCATTACGAAACTCTCTGAAAATATTGCTAGCATGCTTCAGATGTAAAGAAACCTCTCTGATAGCTTTACAACAATTTCAACCAGCTTAATAGAAATTTAGGAAAAGAAGCTGATGCTTTTTTCCTCTTAATAAGACTACTATTATACAACTACTTAGTTGGCAGTAGTGTTAGTGGTTCCTGAATGGGATTGAAAATTTCTAGCTGTTCCACTTACTCCCTAGGGATGGCAAGGAATCTTATGTTTACACTTAAATATTTTATCTTGGCAAGTTCTGACTGAAGTTAAAGGGCCATTAGCTTTTTCATTATGAACCCAATTAAAATGTCCTAGTCTTTATTGGTTTAAATAATATTAAGGACATTACTTAAACATAGTTTAGTATTCATCATAGAACTAATTTGAAATCTAACCATCAATTGCATTTGTTCTTTCCCTCTAAACATTTTCTCAACTTTCCAAATTATCCATAATCCTTTATTTTGCATTCTGAAGTTTGCCTGTGGTTTGGACTCTAGTAATTGTTTATAGACTATTATGTGCTCTGAGGTTTATTTTTCCACTGCCTTGCAGGGAAGGGAATAATACTTGAAGAACCACCCTACAGAACACCACATCTGCCCACAATCTGAAATTAAATCCTGTCTTTCTTGACAAGTTTTGGCCCTCCAGGAAACTTTTAGGGCAATTGTCAATAAATCTTAAACCTTTTTCTAAGAATGATGACAAAGGAGTTCAAGTCACACAAGTTTCAGTCATTTAAGAAATTATTTCTTAGACTGGTTTTGTCCCTCAGCCCCAGCACTGCAAGCAGAATTTGGCATAAAGTCTGGCCTCAGCTTTTAGCTTTATCAGAAATGTCTTCGTTCCAGCATCACTGCACCCTTCAAAAGGCTTTTTATTTAAGCCCAAACCTCAGGCTGCAAAAAACCAAGATGGTGAGGTGAGGTGAGGTGAGGTGAGGTGAGGTGAGGTGAGGTGAGGTGAGGTGAGGTGAGGTGAGGTGAGGTGAGGTGAGGTGAGGTGAGGCAGGGCTGAGCAGTGCTAAATTGCATTGGTTTGGGTTAGAGGAATGTTATTCAATGGCAGAAAAAGAATTTACATATTTCAGAGTGTAAATTTTACACAAGAATTTAATGTTGTGTGACTGCTCTGGTTTTTGGTGGTGGAGAGAGTGGGAAGGGGAGACTTCTCAGGTAAGACACAGGGCAGCAGTGCTTGCAGAGACAATTGGCAGTTTTGCCTGAATTCTGGGAGGCACTTCTTCAGTGTCCTTGAAATTCCATATCAAAACTAATTTTGGAAATGACACACCCTATCATAAATACAATTGTCCAGATTGTGACGTTCACACCCTGTGATGCTCAGCGGCACAAAGACAGTGGCGGAATACCCAACCCAGAAATCAAAGTCAGAATTTGGAGGCTATTGTTTCAGACCTATTGAGGACTGGTCTTCAGTAATGATGACGAAAGATTCACCCAGGACTTTACTGAATGACATCTAAGCCAGTTTGTAAGGAAAATGGAAGGACAAACTGCCTCTGCAATTCAATGATTTCCATAACAGTGTCACTGAGGGCTGAACTTAAACGTCCTGGGGAACTGGGATCTACAGACTGATGTCTTCTCCTGAAGCTGGGCACCTGTAGCATCTTTGTGACTAGAGAGGAAAAGTTCATTCTTGCCTCTAAGATGGTGGCTCACAGTAGTGGATCTCATCATGGTTAATAGACCTGCTCAGGAAGTGCTCCCCCAGCCCAGAGAAAGATGCCAAGTTACAAACTCTTACGTATAAAAGTTATGACCTATGTCTCCCGCTGATGCAGAGCTCATACTTCTGGAGATGGAAACAGATCAGGCAAAAGCAATTCTGAATCTCCAGTTTAGTTCTTGCAGCTCTCAGCTGCAAGATCTGAACCTCTCCACAATTTTGAATAAACCAGTTATGCTGCATCATACCAGACTAACCAATCCCTATTTTTCCAACACAATATTGTAGATTTATTTTTATACTGGCTTATTTTTGGGGAGCAACTATTTTAAAGTGCTTTGGTTTATTTATTTATGGTTTTCTTTCTTCTGAGGGCACTTTTCTTGCTCACAACAAGGTCTTTTCTTGACCTACACAAATATGAAACTGTAAAATAAAAATACTAAAATTCTTAGACTCCCTTGCTGAGTTTACACACTCTAGAATACCAATTTAATTCCTCCACCATTACCTTTTTTCTTTACAATATGTATTAAATAAGATGAGGCAGCTTCTTCATTGAAATTTCCATATTTTAACTTTGGGGCAACAAAACACCTGATTCTTCTTTCCCCCTCCTCCTCTCAAAACCTTTCAGGCAAATGAGGTGTAGGTGAGCACTCCCTAGGAATCTCAAAAGAATGAAGATTTCCTACTCATTGAGGCTTTTGTTAATACCCTTTAAAGAAAAATCCATTTAATGTTTACCAGTATCTTGATGGTCTTAGGTCTCAAAAGTCCTCTGAAGGGTAAATTCATTGCCTTTACATGAGCGATAAAATTGTTAGTCTTTAATCGAACAATTAATTATTTTACTTTCTGTGATTATTCAGTTCCAGGTGGAGCTGGGTTAAGAATGACTAAGACTTACATGATCAGAAGCTTTTTCAAAAATCAGAGACTCTATAGATTTTAAGGACAATTCCAAACACAATATTGTTTGCTGAAATTGTGAGGACAAAAGTTATGCAGGAAAGGTGATCTGGTAAATATAAGGATTAAAAAGTATGCAGGTAATTAACTCTCTCTCCCAGCCAGGAAGCAAAAAAAAAGAGGTATACATTCAGAGACATGTCTAACAGTGAAGGGAGGAAAGCCAAACTAACAGGAAATTTAAATCAGACAAAGAGTGCTAATCTCTGAGCACAACATGAATCATCTCTGTTGTTGAAACAAAAAAAAAACCAAAACAAAAAAACCCTAACTACAAGTCACAATTACCTCTCTTCTTCAGATATTTGGGTTTACAAGGACTGGAAATACTCAAGACAGAGGCATGGTGGATCTGACAGATCTTGCTGTGCTTGTGGCAGTCAGTTCTTTGACAAACAGCTAGAAAGTCTCACATTCCTGATCCACATCTTCATGAAAACAAGGCTTCTTTTCCCAAAGACTCCCCTCAGCTTGCTGTTAGTCTAAAGTTGTGGTCACAAAGCAAAACTCAAAGAACAAAGATCCTGGAGGGAGCAGACACAGAAAAGGATTACATAAAGTACAACCCCTGCAGACACTTTGATGCCCAGAACAGTGTGCAGGGATATATTATTTGACCACAAAGGCTCAGCAGAGATTATTTGGTCTCATAAAGGCATCAGGGTGCAATTTCTGGTCGTTAGCCCACCTTCCTTCATTTAACCCAGGGATCTCAGTACCATCTCCATTACACACACTATGTTCTCATTTGCAGGTTATTTGCCTACATTCAGGAACTCACCTGTTACCCCCAGTGGCATGACAAAAGTTATTTGTAAATTCAGAGTGAACTTTAGCATCTCTGCAGTGCTTCCTCCCACTCATCAAATTCAGTTCTGCCACTGGAGAACAATTTGGGTAATTACTCTTCCACATACAAAAGTCAAGAGCACTAAATTATCACAATTTCTAGTGCTATCTAGCAGTGTAAATTTTAGTGTACAGATAGTATACAAGTTTTTTGCTTTGATGGCCAGCATGGTCACCTAGGCTACAGTGTTTCTGGCAGCTCTGAGGAAAAAAGGAAATTGGGCGAAAACTAGCATTTTAGGTAAAAGATTTTTTAAAATTTTCCTTAATTTAGATAAAAAGCCTCAACACATCCACAATTAGCTCTGAAAAAGAGAAAAAAAGATATTAAAACAAAGTCTGTTTGAATCTTCCCATTTGTTGTTATTTCTTGTGGATGCTTTTTATTTAACAAGTTTTGCAAATGTTCTTATTAATAAACTCCTAATTATTCAGAAGCTGCTAAACATAGACAAATGCAAGGCTGGCACAGGCTTGAAAAAATGATTTCTGAAAACAGTTGGGATTCTTAATTTTTATTCAGCCTTTCTTACCATTATAATTTCTTTTCAGGAACGGTAATAGTGCTTAGTCAAGCTCAGTACAGCACCTAGGACGTTCTGTGCACTGTCAGCAACTACTGCCAAGTAATCTTATTTCCATGTATTTATGTTTATTTCAAAACTAGTCCATCCCTTGGTGCCTAAGTTAATATCCTATTTTAAAAAAGAAAAAAAATAGCCACTTAATTTCCGTGTATTGAATTTCAATCTAAGTGAATGTAGGGAAATGCACAATGAGTTTGGGGCACATAGCACTGACTGGTGTGGAGAATAGGCCTGTTTCTGGTGTGCAATTTCTGCTCCTGATTGCCAGCATTGTGCACCCTCTTTTAGTAATTAACATTCATCTTCAGCTCAAGTACATCTAGTAGTGAGGACTACCGTGAAGGCAAGGCACACGTGTACAGGCTTTGTATTCTTTGATAGGAACAGTGATGCTGTTGTTCTAAACAACATAAGTGAGGTAATTGATAATCTTTTTCCTTTTTAAAGTATGCATCAGAAATTTCTAGTGGTTCTATTATGTTGACTCAGACTATTGTTAATATGAAGAGGATTGAATTCTCCTGTTGCTTCTAGTTCAGAAGCATCCTGAGTTACTAAATAAGATATAATCTTCTATATTTCATGCTCTTTCTTAGTACTGGTATAACGATTTGTTTTCTAAAGAAAGTCTATCCACTATCCAGATCCATGTTACCTGTAGAAGGATTTCTAATTAAATTCAACTGTTTCCTTTGGAGTAGTTCAAGCCTAGCTTTACATTTGATTATTGCATTCCACAGTTTTAAATTTAAACAAATGTCATTTCACATAATAAAATTAAGGTAGCAAAGATTTTTATCTGGCTAATGATTCCTGGTAGTTAGGGAAAAGGTTTATTCGGATTACTGGGGATTAGCAAAGCATATTTGTGCAGAGGAGCTGTGTGGTCAAATGGAAAACTGGATCTTTAATTCTGAATCTCTCTTCCTTCTTGCAACAAAAAAGCCTTCTTTATTACAACACACAATAGGTTTCTTGTTACCTATTCACTTGAACAAAAGAAAATCCTATCTCTCTGTTGTGATTTGGATTATGTATTATAATTGTCATTATTATAATACCACAGAAGAATAAAGGAAAGCTTTGGACAAGTGCTAACACACTACCCACAATTACCATTAGGAAATTACTAACAGCTGAGGAAAAACCCTTTAAGTGAAACCCTCACAAAATGCTAAAATAGAAATCTCAAAATAATAAAATAAAAGCATTGTATTGCTTTTGACAATGGAAATTGCCATATTTTAATAATGTAAATATACTTTAAATATATTTTTAAAAAAATATATATTTTCAATACGCACACATTTGTTTTCCTTCTTGATTCCTCCTTGACTTGACCATTCTTTGAATTTTATTTTATTAGGTGATCTATGCATCCTTGCTTCATTAAATTTATTCAGTTTGAAGATTAAATACTTTTGAGGGGAAAATGTTTAACCAATTAATGTAAGATGATGCTTAAGAGTAACCTATATGAATGCATGCAGAATAAATTTGTTATCTAAACAAATAAACACCAGTTGTAGGGTTCAAGAAATATATTTTTTTTCAGTTCTATTTAACTATGAAGTCTTACACCTTAAAATAAACATCAAAGCTACAAAAAAACCACAACAACAAACAACCTGAGGCATACTGACACTTGTGTATAGCTTTCTGAGCTGGTTTAAAATGCAATTAGTTGTCCCTTGACAGATCTTCTTTCTCAATAGCTGGGTAAAACAGCTTGCAATGCTAATATCTTTCAGGACTGAAATGAAGGACTTCAAAAAGAAAAATAAAGAGATAAAGAAAACAAAAGTATTTGCAAGATAAGATTTGGGTTATTGAAAATTGTTAGAAGTGAAAGGGACAGTATAATGAAAGAAATATAATCATTACATTTCCAGTCAGAAAAATTAGCATCAGAGCTAACAGTGAGAGCATCTAAGCTGTGCACTTGTGTCCACTGTCTTCCTGGGAGTGCATTTTTTCCTTTGTGCTTTTTGAAACATAATGCTATCCTGGCTGAAGTGGTGACAGGAGTTCCCCTCTTCTATGACCTCCCTGTACCTCATCCAAAAATCTTGTATTTTTTTTCACATTCACAATAAAAAGTCTTTAACAGGACTTACAAGATTCCCTGGGTTGTTCTTGTTTATTTTTTCATTAGTGGAGCATCCCTGTTAGTTGTCTTTGTAAATCATCTGTCCTGTGGCTTGAAAAATAATCAATTTCTTTTGGAAACTTTTGAATTTAGTGACTTTCTGATGCAATTTACCCTTGACTTTTTCATGTCTAAATGACTTCTTCCCTCATTCAGTAACTCGCCATAGTTTCTGACTATTTTATCTGAATTTCTGACTATTTAGATTGAAGCCACCAGCTGCCCTTTTACCTACTAGCAACCTCAGAGAGAATGGCCACAATGGAAATACCATTATTCTTAGTTGCACAAAGTCAGTTTGGCAGCAGGGAAAGCAGGGGCCATTTTTTTCCTCTACTTGTGAATACAGCTGAGAAATTGATGTCAGGATAAAATAAAACCCATCAGAATGGAGTATGAATTGAAAAGCATCCAGGGAACAGAAAGGAGTAAGGTGGAGGCTTGGAGAGCTGGAGGTAACGAATGATGAATGTGAAAAGCTGATGACAGAAGGGAAGACTGAAGAGCCAAGGAGCAGTAGCAAGGAGAACAGCAGGTGGGAGAGTAACTTCATTCCCCTGAGAACTATCCACTGTAGCGCAGCCATGCCAACACACAGTGCAAATACTGGTTACTCCGGTTCTCTCTTTTGATCACACAGCTGTTTCAAAGACACCTCTCAGGATCTTCTGCCAACTTAAAGAAATTATCACATTTTACGGAAAGTTTTCTCAACACACGGTAATGGGTGATAGCACATAAACTTACAGAGAAAAGTACATTTTTCAGTTCTCCTCTCTACTGAGACAAGAATCACAGATGACTGGCAGTTTAGATATTTACTCAGAATGTGTCCTATATCCTTTCCACAAATTTTACAATGAAAATACCATCTCTTCCCTTTAAAAGAAGGAGAGTCCTCACAGAATTTTGTTTTATTATACTTAATCAAACATTAAAAACTGCTTTATGAGGGGCTTATGAGATAGCGCTTGTCTAGAGAGGTTATGTGAGGGCTTTCAGATTACTGAAGGATTATTACTGGTCCTTAATAGTGTTACAAACTGCCTGAAGAAGCACAAGTGTCCTGATGCAAAGTATTTGACTCAAGACACACAGTTAAAGTGCTGTAATCTGCATTTAGTGAGGCATAATGTTATTTGCCCATTTTATGCCAGTACATTGGGGCATGGATAAACACTTTTACCACAGTATCCTACTAATAATGCAGTAAATAGAAGGACAGATCCCCTCCCTTTAGTTGTAAGGTTATTGACAGAAAAGATAGATGATAGAAAAATAAGCTTTAAACTAGGCAGTTGGAAACACATCATGGAATTTTTCAGTCAGAATATGCTGTTTTGCCCAAATAACACCACTTTATAGAAATGCAGCAGCTTTTCCTGATTTGTTTTCTAATGGGAAGAAGGCTCAAGACAAATTATGAGTTCTCATTCAATTAATTGAATTTGTGTCCTTCACTTGTTATTAGCTGGTGCTTTTTATACAGAACTTTAACTTCATAGACGTGGTGAGAATATTGTGTCCTTAGCACAGGGCAAAAGCTCTGAGGGTCCCTAGGAAAGAGAAGAATTTAGAAGGTACACAGGACACGCGGAGGGGACAAGGTCAGATGCTATCAGACCACCTGGAAACTGGGAGCAGGTGGTTACGGATGTCATGAGCTTGGCTGGGAGAGCAGCTCAGACCATTGCAGCTGAAACCAATGATCAAGTCCTTAGAATGTGGCAGTTCGAGGGGTTCTTTGAAATAAAGAGGAGAAAGGAAGGGGATAAATGCGAGTAGGAACTGAGAAATCAAGGAATTCCCTTGTGTTTGCAGTGGGCTTGGTTTAAGTTCCTTGTGTTTTAGTGACAGCTGTGGAGCACCTGAGACTCAATATAGTTCTCACGTTTCAAAGTAAGAAGCACAAAAAACTAAAACAAAAAACCAAACTCCCCTGCATCTTACTGATCCTAGGGTGATTCTGAATTTTGTCCCTTATTCAGGTGTTTTTCATACCCTGTCCTCATTCCCCCAAATTTCATGCATATTCACATACATCAGCGTGCAGCAATGAAACAGAAAATAAATTATAACTTCAGTAAAAATATAGTAATTTTAATCACAAATATGAAACCTGGTTTGTATGGAAATGGAAAAACCTCAAAGAAATATTTTGCGTTATGCCAAGAAAGGCTCCAGTTTCCATCTGTGTCATGAGACTTAAGACATGAATATAGCTTTGAAATTACTATCCATAAGGTCAGATATAAGACCCACCAAAGCTAGATGCAGGTGAAGAATTTTACTTCTGCCAGTTAGTTTTGAAATCTTAACTTTTTTGAGCTGTATTACAAATTTTTGTGTTTCTGTTCTAATGAAGTCACGGCAATGAACTTCATCAAGGCTCTTACTGGTAAATTCTCTTAGCATTAGCAGAACAGTCATCAGAGCAAGCTTCAGACCCAGGGCACAAATTTTGCTTCCTTTCCTCAGCACTGGCCCTTGACCTTGTGTGCATGTTCGTCATTCTAAATAAATCTGTGGCATTACACATGGATGCATACAGTGCCTATATACCAGGGAAACTTGGAATGTTGAATAGCAAAACAGGAAACTGTATTTACACACACGCTGACGGTTCATTTTCAGGTAGGAACTTCTCAGCTGATTTGTACACAGCAGCCTCAATCTCCAGTCTTCCCACTGTGAAATTTTAGACAGCTTGTCTGCTGAGCCTTTGCCAGACCTATTAATATTTATACATTCCATACACATTCCAGTCCGAGCATGTAAGTTGCAGATCTCTCTGATTTAGAAGCTATTAAGATTCATGACCCCTTTAGCTATTTCGTCTATGGTCCTGAAGCCTTTGCAATCAGCTTACACTTGAAGAAAAAAGGAAAAATCATTACTGTTCAAATATTGTCCTGCATAGTGTCCATTTGTAGTCCATCAAAGAGTAGTTAAGAACTTCAATGTATTCATTTATCTTAGAGACAGAGGTTATTATTATAGGAGCCATTTTTTCTTTGGAAGAAGAGAGAATAGGAATGTTATTTATTCAGTTGCATTTAATTTTGGATTAATGGCCTTTTTAGCTGTGGCTTCTTTGCATATGAAACTAAATCTAATTCATTTTTTTTTTGTTCTCACATCTTGTCATGCATTTGGGTACATTGTACAAGGGTGCATTGACATTTTGGCAAGGATATCCATGTAGAAAAAGCACAGTCTGCCTTCTGAAATGTAGTGGTGACTCCACCTGAAGAAGTCAGCATCCTCCCCTTCTTAAGGTTTGTATGTGTCTTCTAGAACAGTGCAGTTCCATCACAGACGTCTTCAGGATCCACAAGAAACCTCAAAGCTAGTTTTTTTTCTAAATTCAAGTCAGTTTTTCTTCTGTAACAGTTCAAGAGTGACTTGGATCTCCACAGCTCTCAGTGAATGCAATAAATGATAGGAATTCAGCATCTCTAAAGATTTATGACTGAAGTCTGTAAAGGAATGCATCTCTGTAGCAGAAAGCAAAGATGTAAAGAAATAATTAAAATAAATGTTAGAAGTCCCAGGATACTCAGACTTTAAAACAGAATTTGTAACTATGATCTTAAGAGCCTACTGAGAGCTTCTATTCTGGATACTTAGGACTGGAGTTTCTTTCACACTGGGATGTCTGTGATTATTATCATACAATCAGTATCACCACTGTACTTCTTTCTTGGAAATAGCAGATGGTGGATTTTGAAAACCTAATCGCTTGTTTTTTAAAATTTTAGGGGAAATTTTTGCCTGAAAATTTGAAAGGAAAACTGAAGTATTGTACTCACATTCTTGTACAGAAAAAAATAAATTATGATTTCTTTAATGCTGTTCTCAATAAGTTTTTATTTTTTCTTGTATGCAGAAGCACATTATGTTCAAGAAGGTAATTCTTCCAGTAAATCCAGAATAGAAAATTATGTTTCCAGATCTTGCTCACGGTCTAAAAGGCTAAAAAAATACAATTAGGTTTGAAATTTTAAATTAAATTGAAACCTGTGGTTAGACATTCTCTTCCTGGGGCCCTGAGTACATATACTATGGATGTTTGTGAAAATTTTCACCACTGACTTACACAGGAAGAAGACATATAACATTTATAGCATATGCAATCCATCACATATATTTTGTGCTTTTTTTTGCATTTTTTTATCTCTAGAAATACTCAAGTGAAATGGTGATCTGTTACTTAAATGATTTGTTTTCAGCTGCTGACTTCTTACAGGAAGTCATAAAGTTTCTGTCAACAATATTATTGTTTTCTGTGTGATGAAATGATGTGTTTGGCAACAGTTTAAATCGTAGTTTATCTAAAAGTTTAATTCCTAAGCAATTTGTAAGAAGTTTAGACTTAATACTGTGTTTCCATAGTACACAGTAAGCAATTATTGGCCTCTTAGTGTGAGACAGGACAAAATTTTGTGCAGCGTTTACAGTGTGCAACCCTCTGACTTCAGAGCCCATGCCCCTTCAATATGTTTACAGTATTTCCCATCACTTCACTCTTCAAACAAAGATTCCAGGTGGAAAAGTGTGACTAAATTATGATTTGAGGCGTTGACACATTTGAAATTCTTTTATCAGCAGCGGGAAGATCAGATTCTAAGTGGGGCTGTCCTGAAAACAGAATATGCATTTTGCTGTAAATTTTGAAATTGTGAAATTTCAAAATTCGTCTTGCTTCAGAACGGACAGGTGAAAAATATGCAGTTTTTATCAGATGTCAAGGGTTAAAAAAATTATTTTTGGAAGAAAAAGAACTTGAGTTTGAAATTTTGACCTGGGATTTTGTCTCATAAGCAAAAATCTGGCAAAATCTGGAATAGTTTAATTTCCTAATATTGAGAGGAAAAATATTTCCTCTGCAAACTTCATATAAATGTACTTGTTAACTGAATACACCCTGTGATAAAGACAGGAAAAGAAGAGAAAACTGAAAAATATAGCTAAGCTTTCCTAAATTTAGGAACAAGGGTGTACATGCAGAGAGTGATGTTTGAAAAAAACGGGGGAAGAATTTTTAAAAGGAGGGTGCTATGGGTGCCAGATTAGCCTCTGTGGCTGACAGAACTTACCTCTAATTGATCTGTTGGAGTGGTTTGTAAAGGAGATGATTGCATGCATGAAAAGAGAAAAAAAAAAGGCATTTTGCCAAATTTTTACTGAGTCGTCAAGAAAGTATAAAATCCTGGAAAATTAAGAATCTGGAGAGGTTTATACTGACTTCAGTGATGGGGTAAGAGGTTAGCTAATCTCTGAGACTGGGCTGGAAACCAGTGGTGCCCAGTTCTTCCCAAACTTTCCTGGCAGCAGCTCAGAGCCTTGTACACCAAACTTGAGTATGCTTTCAACAGGCTCGTCTTGGTTGGTAACTTTTCAGAACTGGTCCTTAAAATCTCAGGAGTCTGTGGAACTCCATTTCAAAAGTACAGAGTCTCCTTTAGAAACTGGTATGCTCAAATATTTTCAATTTCTTTTCTGTGCACAGCAGTCCACGTCTTTGGATAGCAGCAAGGAAATGTTATGGCAAGGAATGGCGTTCACACAGCCACACCCTGAAAACAGAGCTCAGACCTGACAAACCCTCTGCTGTACTTACACTATAGTAACATGAGGGTTTTTTTTTTAATTTTTGCTACTGAAGTAAAGGAAAATAAATTGTTACCATATAGATCTTCTGGTTAGCAGTTTTAATGTATAACAAGCAACATTTTCTGATGTCCTTAGGACAGATGTCAAATAAATGTAAGTTTCCACTAACAGACGGATTTGATGCTTTTTCTGACAGTGAGAGTTACACATTCCTGGCAAGCTGAAAAATCCTTCTATCCAGGACTGGGCTGGCACCCCAGTGCTTCCAAGCCGTTGTGTAATGGGTGGCTCTGCATAATCATAGGCAGCTGTCGACCTGCCTGTGATTATGCAGAGCTGTGCTACTATCGGGAACTAATTTATAGTGCAAAATGGGGCAACATAGCAGAACTTCCTCCAGACATCTAAAGGGCACAAAATAAGAGCTTAATCACTGGAGGACTGTGAAAGCTGCCCCTCCCATTTACACCTCCCTGCAGTGCAATGTATAATTCACACACAGCAAAGCACAGCTGCAGCTGTGCACAGTGTCAAAAAAGCACAAAATCACCCAGTGAAGAGATCTGTAAGAACCTGCTTCATGCTGTCTCTTTAAAATGCTGATTCCTTGGACCCTTCTTTCATTTTCTTTACCTCCTGCTATACCACTGACAACTTCTGACCTGCCTTCCATTGCAACCAAACATTCTCTTTGGTAACAAACCTGAATTGTGCTTTTCAAGGAGGTTTTGCAGTACATCATGAACTATTTTGATTGCTTGACATAGCAGGTCAGCATTGTAATTACGTAAAGTTGCTGTAAAGGTTGTCATAAATTAGGAGGTTTCATTTTATGGTCTAAATAAGCTCCAGGTATATTCTGAAGTGCTACAGGGGAAGGGAAAAGAGTGAAAATAATATATGCACACAGTATTATGTTGTTGTCATTGAAAAACTCTTATTTCATGGTAATCCACATGGTAATTGAGCTAGGAAACGCTTGTAAGGATATGCAGCTAATATTCAACAAGTGGTAATGAGATATATTTACATTACTGCAGCACAAACTGTGCAGATGCAATTCTCTGGATGTCTCAAGGACATACTCTGTGAGACAAACATCTAAATATAGTTTTCCAAAAGGTGCCGATAGAGAGGTATTTCTTCTTCTAGACATACTAACGATGAATTACATTTGGAACAGACCCACTTAGTTATAAAACTACCCCTTATGCCTGTTTTGTTTTTTGAGGCCCCCAAGCAGAAAACCCTATGTATGATAAGCCATCTGGAGATGTGTTATTAGAAAATCATTACTGTAATCTGTCCCTGATCCAGTTCACAGGTGTATAACTCGGTTAATTTCAGTGGCATTTTAAATAGTGGCAGCTTAGATACTTAACTTGCCCTTCATAGTAGGAACATTTGTCTGGATAACAGGAGTATGGTGTTGCCATTTCCTTTCAGTCACAGTCATTTGGCAATTTGAATATTTGCATCATACAAAAATAATTCATCCTTAAAGCTTTTCAGTCCCCAAATCTTTATTTCCTAGCATATACATTTATGTGAGCAAATTAATGAAGATGCTGGGTTTGTAATAACACAGGTAAAAGATACATTTAAATTATCTGACATGGTTTATGGTAGACCTTGCACAAAAAAAAATAAAATTAAACTTTGTTTTTTGATTTTCGTTTCCTGAAGAATTTATTGAAATATCATGTAAAGCCAATAAAGCCCAGTTAACGTCTTCTGAACAACTTTGTTAAAACACTTACATAAACGAAAGAAAATCAAGATGGGTTGGAACAGGTGTTGGTTAGGGAAAATTTACCCCATTCTTGATCATCCCTGGGAAAGAGAGAGTTAAAAATAGTATGGTGAAATATTTTACTTGTAAAAATGAGTTAAGCCTCAATTCCACTTAAAAATATTTGAATACAAGAGATAGGTCGGTGGCAGGGATTCAGCCGGCACAGATCAGACCAGCTCCAGTTAAATGATAATATTTTTCCTCCTTCAAGGTTTCCAAACATGTCTCTGAAAGGGAAATGGAATGTGTTGCAGTTTTTGCTCCCATCAATTTATTTGAGAAACTTCAAAAGAGGATTAAGTCCTGGACCTAACACAAAGGACACAGTCACTAGCTTCGGAGAGATTTTTAATGAGAAGTTCCAAATTAAAAATGCACTTTTTTTTTTTATTCTGGTTTTTTTTTTTTCCAGCAATGATTGCCCATTGTTATAAACTGAAAATAAATAATATAGGAGAAATATAACCTGGTATATATAAGGAATAGGGAGACAAATATGATATTTGCATATATCATTACTCAAGGGCAGAATCCTTGGGGTCCTGTTTGGGTTCTAGATAGAAAAGTAATAAGAAATATGATTATTTAAGTACTCAGAATTTCCCTCTAGGTGACCTTCTGAAAGAGTACATGTTTAGATTAGATATTAGGAAGAAATTCTCTACTATGAGGGCGGTGAAGTACCAGAACTGGTTGCCCAGAGAAATTGTGGATGCCCCACTCCTGGTCAAGGCCAGGCTGGATGGGGCTTTGGGCAACCTGGTCTTGTGGAAGGTGTTCCCTCCTGTATCAGGGGGGTTTTAACTACATTATCTTTAAGGCCCCTTCCAACCCAAACCATTCTATGATTAGGCTGAATGTTATTCATCTAAATTTTGTGCTGATGATCGCTTCTGGGCAAATACCTATTTGAGTCAGCAACAAAATTCTAGTGCTTATACAGTGCAGAAGATTTACTGTTGAAATGTTAAGGAGCTATTTTATTCAGATCATAATCTCTCTGAAATTTAAAATTGGTATTAGTTGCACTGTCTTCTATTGCCCCCTCATTCTTTACCTTTAGGTTTTCTTCTTTGCCTGAATGATAGGGCTCTTATATATATATATATATATA
>VZRQ01002390.1:186266-273040 GCA_013397975.1 Machaerirhynchus nigripectus | reverse complement strand
GTATATATATACACATATACATACACACATAGATAATATATGATATATATTTTTAAATAAAGCACTTATTAGAATATATATTGATTGAACAGTTATTTTACAAACGTCTTCCATGTAGAAAAATGTTTGATATACAAAAAGAAAGAAACCTGTCAAGCAGTTTCAACACCTCAAAGGTTTATCAGCCACACAGAGTGATTCCTCCTCTTCCCTTCCAGCTTTCTAGCTCTTTCCTACACAAATGGAAGCCTAGAGGTGCACAAAACCCAACTGCAGCTGGATTCATTTCCCAGACTGCACAGCTCAGAAAGTGTTTTGCCCAGGGGTGCTAGATCCACCTCTGGGATTGTCTGTTCCTCTCCTATGCAACACAACATGACAGAAATTGGAGCCTGTATGATCCCACTTTAAAATTTCATGTAGATTTTTAATTAATTCAATAAGCTTCATGAATAAGGTAACTAGATATAAAGCAAAATAAAGGTGACCTACCTGTGCAGCCAGAACTAAATTGCCCTTAAACATGTCCATCTGTATCTCTCAGAATGTGAGTTATACAGATAAGTTATTATAAATAAATAATCTGGTATCCATGTTAATTATTATGATTTAATTATGGTGTCTTACTCCTTGCGGGCATATGGGTTATTTTTTTTGTGTTGTCCCAGAGCACATTATTAATACACGTCGAAGGACACAGTTTAGCCGTGAATGCTAATGACCCATTCAAAGTAAAGTTATGCATGAAATTCTATGAAGCAGTAGGTTTCACTCATTAATTCCACTTAGAGCACCACTATAGTTATGTTGTCATTAGTTAACAAATACTACATTGTGTATGGAAGTGTTGCTCTTCCAGGCTCATTAGAGCAATTTTTGATACATAAATATCACTCTCAGAAGTGTAATGTAGAAAGCAGGTATTATACTAAAAACACCACCATATACAGTATATTTGGAGTTACTCTATAGCATTTATGAGTTGCTATGCAACATAGTAAGAAAGAAGGTATTGTTTTCAGCAGCAGTAAGATGAAATTCAGTCAATCTCTTCTAGAATGTAGAAGTAATTGGTGAAAAATTAATTAACTATTTAATAGGAAACTTTCATTAATTATATGTGCTTTAGCCAATTTCTAATGCAATTTTTTTAAGCGACTTAAAAATTTGGAAGCAGTTGTCTCACAGGTGTTCTGGTTTGGCTGTCAGAGCAGCTTACCTTTTTTTGCTTGTAATCAAAGATCAAACCAAAACTGAACATTTTCTAGATCCTTTTAGTGTGATACTTGACTTAGTATCAGTGGATATATTCAAATGAATAAACATAGACAGTGAATGTAATTTTGGACACCCCAGAAATATCCCACCTAGCCTGCAGATGCTGCTGCAAGAAGGAAGCCCATGTTTCATAGGTCCATTTCACCTTTTCTGTCGGTAAATTAAATAGTCCATTTTACCTTTTCTGCACATCTCAGGCTATTCAGGATGTTCAGAATGGTGCCAGATGTCTATGCTTACGTTCACAAACTGCTTTCTAGGCCTCAAAAAGCTAGTAAGTTAGTTGTCCAGACTTCCTGCGTGATTAAGTGAAAGCCAGGAGCACTTGCAGAGGACAATTTGTCTTTTCCTAAAGTGGAAGTCTAAGATAAGATAGATGCCCATCAGTTATGTTTTACTGTAGTATGGTGTGGATAACCAACTTCCACTTAGACATGTCAGGCACGCACTGTGGTTGGAGGTGCCCCAGACTCCTCAGACATGGCCTAGGAAAAAGCATGCCATTGAGAACTAGCAGGTGCACCAGGATATCCTATGGAGACTTCTAAATTGTACTAAGCATCTGTGATTGCACAGATGAACTTTAAAATGGCATTCAGGATGAGATTCAGGCACCTTAATATTGATGTCTGTGTTGTCTTCATTAGAATTAGTTATTACAACTCCAGCATGCTCAGAGGTGATGAAGGGCATAATGTTTTGTCTGGATGTAGAAACTTAGTGCCCTGTAAGACCCCTAAAATATTTGATACAGCCTTGCGCATGGACTTAATAGAGACACATGCTCCTGCGAAACGGCGTTTGGAGCCCAGTGTCACGATCCGCTCAGGACAAGCGGGGTTCGTGATGGTTCGTTAACCGAATCTCAAAGTGCAAAAGAAACACAAGCGGGGAAAATATTAATTTTAATCAGCACAAGGAAATTTATTGCGTACCAACGCTGTGTAATTGCGATAGAGAGGGAGAGAGAGAAAGAGAGGAAAAGGAGGAGGGGAGGGTTATAGCTACCAACGGCCGGCGGAGTCCTCGTGGTCTTCCGTCTTCTTCCGTGGGAAGATCTCAGTTGGGGTCCTCTTAGAGAGTCCTTTTATAGTCTTTTTGGGAGCGAGGGGCAAACGGCCAAACAGGTGCGAGAACAATACCCACAGGTAATGGCACAGAACGGGTAGCGGGCAGCATGTCCCGCGCTGTTCCCGCTGCTGTCACAGCAGGACCAACACGGCTCACTGCAAACAGGTACACCACCAGCACGTTGTGCTTGGTTAGCTCTCCACCTCGGGCAGGCCCATGCTCAGCGCCTCGCTCTCTGTAGATGATCATGAGACAGATGAAGGGTCTTCGGACCGTCTCTTACACCCAGGTCTCACCTCCCAGGGCATCCTAAGCGGGTGACTGAGTCTACACCATTGACGGTATTGAGAGAGGTTTTCCCACAACCAGCTGTGAGTATCATGTCTCAAATGAACATAACTGTTTATTTTTGGAAAACTGAATTGCAACTTTCACTTTTTGGGGATATGAATAATTCTAGGGGGACTTTTACTGTATTAATCATTAATCATGATAGGGCTCCACAGACCATCATGGGAACCGAGACACCCTTTAGAAATATATACAACTGCTCTGTAGTCACCTAAATTTAGATATATAGTCATACAAGACATTGAAAAAGGAAAAGTAAACCAAATTCCAGATGTTGGAGACTAAAATTTCATTTGGGGTGTTTTTAAATCATGTTTTAGTTCTATCTCACTCCAGTCTCTCTACCAAACTTTAGTCTAGAGTGAAAACTTGTGTATGTGTGTGGCTACAAACAATATCAACAACTCAACAAGTCACTGAAGAGACAAAGTGGTATGGGCTTTCACTCACTTACGGACGACTTTTAAAACTTGTCAGTGTTGTCAAGCATCAGTAGGATGTTCTACTTGAGTGATGTGACTTAAAATGAGTCCCACATGTTTGGAAGTAATCTCTGCTTTAATCCAGCTAACACTGAGCTACTGTTCATTGATGGAAGGCACTGGTGTAGACAGGTGTACTCCTGTAGGAGTACTTTTCTTGAATTCATTAGTTTAGTGAGAAATCTCATAATTATTTTGAATCCTATTATGTTCTGATAGAAAGAGAGGAGATGCAACTGAATGATTTAAATCCTTTTTATGCTCAAGTTTCCTGGCAAATTGAAAGTGCTTGTAATAGAGAAAGAAGTCATTACCAAAAAGTGAGTTTTAGCAGAAATCCTTAAATGATAAAGGCTGTATCTTTGCCTTTGATGCACATGTGAATCTTCCACTGAAGTCAACTGGAACAGCATTCATACCTTCAGGATCTGGATTTGTTCATAATCCTCTGAATTTTAAATTCTCACTCCATTATATCAAGTAAGGGAGAGAGGATTAGTTGGCAGTATCTGAAAGCTTTAATTTTTTATGGGATTTGTACATCTAATAGAAAAGAAAATGAAAAATTGACAATGCATTACTCATGAAGATGAGCATTTTAAAATGCGTCTTTTACAAACCGTGATTTTTGCATCAGGAATCTTCTCACTGTTTTTATCATTAACCAGTGGGTAGGAAAAAAAGAGATTAGAATTTCCAACAAAGGGAATCACTTTCCTTTGGATTGAATATACACAGACAGGGTTCACAAAAGCTACATGTTCGCATTTTGCTGTTGGTCATATGCAGAGGAGAGTCTACCTGTTTTGAACTGTAGGCTGCTTGAATTTTCCTTATCACTACTTTGATGAGCAACATGATAATTTTACAATATTTTATTGTTTATCCAGAACAGCTGGTTTGAATATAGGCTTTTTAGAATGTCAAATACGTAGCAGATAATAGCACACTACAGAAGAACTTAGCATGATGCTCTGCTAGATCATTACCCTGTAGAATTATCAGCAATAATTTAAATGTACTGTCTCCCACAGACAATTCAAGTAAAACTTTCATTGCTAGTCAGTTAATGTATTTTCCACTTATTTTAAAAGCATCTATTGTTTCAAACATATTTCATCACGGAGATGTGACACTAGAATTCAGAATTTTTAGTTCCTTAATGTAGGGTAAATGCACTGAAAGAGCATAGGATTTGTTAAGTTACCTGGTTGCAAACTCTTTGTGTAGCTGTATAAAAGAAATGACAGATAACAGGGGAAATGAAAGATTAAGCACACAAACACACTGGCAGTAATGGGAAGAAGGTGGTATTGGAAAACGCAGTGAAGACTAGAATTCTTTGGTTGCTGCCTGATGGGTCACTGAAGGATTTGCTTAGGCAGTCTTTCAGAGGGCTGCAGGAGAAGATCAAAGTGGACAAGCTGCTGAGCAGGGGAAGCTCTGCTCACAGGGAGAGGGGGCCCAGGGTTTGGGCATGGGCATTACACAGAATTAGAGACTGTGCTGATATTCAAGGCCATTATCACTGTGGGTATGAATTTGGAGAGTGAACTGGGGAATTGTTCTGTGAATTCTCTCCTGAATTTGGATAGTATGTGTGTGGGGCTTGTTTTCATTAGCAAACTTTAATCTCAATCAGCCAGGGGGGAGTAACAGGATATGGCTCTCTTTATCTATTTTCTGTGCGTTTTCACAGTGGTATATATACATGCTGCTAAAGACAACAGTCTGCATGGCCAGCTGCGCTAGCGTGGATGTGTGTGCACAGCCTCTCTGGAATACTCACTGAGTGCTGCTACTGGCTGGACCCGTACATGGGCACAGCAGCAGCAGCAGCAGCAGCCTCACCTGCTGGGATGTACAGACCCTCAGGTGCTGAGGCATCCTGGCTGGACTGCAGCGGCCAGGAGGAAATACCTTCCCTATCCTGGAGACTGCTCCCTCTGCATCCTTAACACTCAGCATCTTCACCAGTTCTGCCTTGTATATCTCATTCAAGTTTATTGTAACTGGCCTTAAAAAACCATAAAATACTTTTACTGCTACAAATGGAATTAGAAGGCCTGATGCAAACTAAACTGACAGTTTTTGATTTTGAGGGGTTTATTTTTCATTTTAGAGTTTGGAGACCTTGATGGATGCAAGTCTTTTATCATGCCATCTGACAGAAAAAGGAAGAATGAAAAAACAAAGCAAGTCAAATCAATTATTTGACCACTTTCCAACAATGAAAGTTAAAAGTGCCACTTTCCCTCTGAAAGTGGCCATAGTTACCATCTGTCAAAACTTAGAAAAGGCTAAAAATTAAAAAGAAAAAATGAAACTGATAATTTAACAGATTAAGCTACTAAAAACCTCAACCCTATTACTTCTTGAAATCTGAGTAGAGATTTTTTCCTAAAGAACCACATTTCGTTGAGGGGAAAAATATCCAACCCAATTAAATCCCAAATAATAAAAGACAAACCTTTGCAGAATTTAATAGTTCCAATTTTCAGATGTTGAAAGAAAATTCTATTTGTGGAAGTGTAATTTTTTTGTTTATACTGATATTTTGCTTTTTCTCTCAGCATCTGCTGCCAGCAGATATCAAAGACGGAATACAGACTTAGATGAATGTTTCTTCTGTTCTTACATTAAATAACTTATTTCTGGTCTTGCCACTTTTGAGTTAAACAGCTATTGAGGTCCTGTTAAAACTATGACATCAAGCTGTTTGGACTGAAAGTAGAACAGAATACCATTGGTACCAGGACAGTTCTTCCTTACCACACTGATTTGTAAAATGTTTTTTGAGCTATTCACATCATTTTACACAGCTTGCTCAAGTCCAGCAAAAAAAAAAAATCCAATGTAAGTTACTAGGCATTGTAGGGTCGGGTCCAGATCGAATGAGGCATTTAAACTCCTAGCATTCACTTCTTCAATTGCCCATTTAAACAGCTAGGAACCTAAATATGGGCTAGGAAAATAAATTATCAACTGGATTTGAGACTCAGTTCTGCACTGTGATGCAAACTCATCCTCAATAAAGGCCAAAATCGTTTTGTCATGAAACTGTGGGTAATTAGGATGCTACCAGTTGTCTAGACAATCAGAGCTGCCCTGAAACCACTCTTGAAAATAATTAAAATTGATGGACTAAAGCTTTTTGATGATCTTTGCAACAAGGGAGCATCAACTCTTACAGTCCACTCAACTCTATATGCTCTCATCACAAAAGACCTTTAATAAAAGCCAAGGAGCTGGCTTTATTAGTTACTCAATGTTACTAGCAATGTGTTTCACATTACTAATTTTGAATTCACTAAGTAGCAGTGCTTTTTCCTTTTTTCATCTCCCAGCACAATTGTATTTGAAGTCTCTACATGATAATGATATAAAAGCCAAGGAGCTCTCAGTATCGACTGAGCCTACTGCGTCATACCCTGAATTACTCACAATTTGCCTGTGGAGTGTGTGAGTATAAAGGCAACAATCCACTATTGCTCCCAGGCCAGACTAATCTACACTTCCATAAAGGCTGAAAAAATGGTGGGGCAGCAAAAAAGGAGAAGAAATTTCAGCCTTAACTCACAGCTTTAGCAGAGTGTCTGCTCTTAGTCTGGCAGCAATTGCAAAAAAAGCAGAGCCACAGAGTGCTCAAATCCCAAAACTGCTTGCAAATTTTCACTTAGAAATCTGTCTTGTACGAAGGCAAATATTTTCCCCCTTTACTCTTCTTTCCTTTTTTTATGCAAGTCAAATTGCTGCTGAACTTTGTGCTGGAGGGTTGACGACAGGATGTGAGAACGGATGGGGAAGAAAGGGCTGCATCACAGCCCAGGGGGCTGCTGTCACCACTTCCTAATACTTGTTATCAAGAGGAGTGACCCAGATTTAGCAAGATGGTAAGAACAGACCAGACTCTGCCCTTTTACGCAATGATGAATCTAGACAAATTCAGTGCCACTGATTAGATTTACACCTGTGGAAATCAAGTACTCTGTTTTGGCCCTCTAGAGCTTTCTGCTTCTCCTAGCCTCAGGGCACTTTATTTAACAACCTCCAGGCACCCTCAGTGATGCTCCTGCTATCCTGTCACTTCCACAGCTGTTAGGAAGTCAAAAAGAAGCCTTCTGGGTATGTCTTTTGTATACAACTTGAAACAAAGTACATTGAACTTTGTCAAAAAAGTCAGTTGAGTGAGTAGGAAAATGTCTGTGAGTATCAAATACCATCAGATTTCCCAGCTAATATTCATTGCTGAAATGAGACTGCAACAAGCACTTTGACCCTTTGAACGCCACCTGACAACTTTTCTTTATTATGATGGTTCTTGTCTGTCTAAGATGTGGCATGCATTGATGTTATAAACAAATTATAACAATTTCTGCTCTATTTCCAACAGTTAAAATATATGCTATTGTTTTTCCCTCTCCTATTTAAGGTGTCTCAATGGAGTATTTAAGGTGTCTCCTTGGCTGTCTTTGCCACAGTCAGAGCAACTTCTAAGTAAAGTACTATCCAAGTTTTGCACAAAGAATAAGTTAGCTTTGGATCCTGTAACTTGACTTGCTTATCGAGGTCTGGTGATCGGTCTTCATGCATCCAGGGTGAAATTATGCCTCTGGAGAAGGTGATGCTGTTGTTCAAAAATTGATTACTTAGCTAGACAAATTTATGATCTTCCAGAAAAAGCATTAATCAGCAAGACACTAAAAAGAGTGGATTTGAAGACAGTGGTGAAAGTTTATGTCTAAATATAGGGAGGCATGGCTAAACAATTATTTCTCTTTCCATAAGGCAGAAGAGCGAATATGAATGTCATTTCAGATAAGATGGATTACTATCCAGGAGCTTATAGTCATGGATAGTAGGCTGTGCATTAGCATGACAAAAATCTTTCATTGCTACTCTGAGGACAGTGTTTCTTGCTGCAAAGAGATAGGTGATTTACTATCTTTTTAAAATAAAAACATAACCTCCTCGGGCAAGACCAGGCACAAGAGATGATTCTGTTCCCATCTGACAGAAGGGAGCAATGCCCACAGCAAAGCATGTTTGTAACAGCGTGTTAACAAGTGAACTGAAGCAGTTCGTGATACTGTTTAGAAAACAGGGAGACTTCATGGTATTTTCTGATGGAGAATTTCTGTAAATATTATGGAGAACTTAGTCAGTGAGAATTAATTTGTTTAGAGTGGGCAAGAGGCTGCAGGATGCAGAACTAATTACCAAATACTTAAAGAGGATAACAACTGATCAAGTTACAGGTAATTAATTAGCATCTATTTGATTGCCATCTCTAAAGGACTATTTTTACTATACAAAACCAGTAACAGATTTTTTCTTTTTATAGGTAGTCAGCTGTTAAATCATCAGGAAATTTTCTTTCCGGTGCAAGTGGTTAGCTTTATCTTTTTACTGTTAAAAAAAGGGGAAAAAATGGTGTACTATAAATGGATCCAAAAGTGACATTACACCTTTGTGGTGTTTGGAATGGCTAGTGTCAGTGTTTTATAAGATGATTGTTTTGTGTTTCTTTTTTTTTCTTCCTCTTTTGTCAAAGGACAATTTGAGGGGTTAGGCTTTATATATCCTCTTTTCCTTCTAAAAAGGAACAGGAAACATAGCATTTAGTTGTGAAAGAGACTAAAATGAAAGTATTTTGTGGCAGATGGGATTTTTATGAGCTGTTTGTCACTATATACCAGTCTTGTTAAGGAGAAATTGTTTTCTGCTTCATTACACTAAGATAGCTCTGTTTAGGGTTCCACTCAGCTGTGAAATTACTTTAAAACTTCTATAAGGAATAGAGATGGGATTTTTTATAAAAAAAAAGATTGCTAACACAGTATAAGGAATAGAAATAAAATGGTCAAACACTGTTTTTTTAGAAGCAGAGGGGAATATAGAAATGTTGCATTGCATACTTACACTTAATCTGCTGGTTTAAGATAAAAAGAAGCTCCAGAGTGCTATTATTTTCTACACCTACAAAAGGTAACGTTCACATTAGTCTACACATAAAGTCTAAAAAGATATTAGGGGAAAAAATTAAAACAGTATTGGATTCTTTTTGCTGCTTTTGAGGCAGATAAAGTACAAACAGAAGAATTAGATGCACACAGATATAAGTATGAAAATACTGGGCCAGATCCTCATTTGCCATCCATCCATGGACCCTGGCAGGAATATGCTGTTCTTATGCTTTTCTCAAGTGTAAGCTCTGAATCTTTAGACCTTTGTCCTGGGCAATTACAATTTAACATACTCCCCATAACCTCTCTCTTTGGAAATTCTTTGCTATGACTATGTTTCAGTCCCTTTTTTCCATATCATTTCTCTTTCACTCTTATTTTAATGCCACATCAAGCCTTTATTCTATGATATTAACTTTATATAATCTGCAATAAAACCCCTTTATTCTTAGTGTATCTTGTCATGCTTTTGTGGAAAGTTCATCAGGAAAGAGACCTGCCACAAGGTAAAGCTGGGTTGCAAGGGCATGGTTGACCTATCTACAGCCAGAGGTCAAAAACCACCTAGTGGGCAGCTCTTCTTTGTCCTGCCCTGCTTGTACTGGTGTGGACTCAAAATTTTGGTGTATGCTCATGCAGAAAAGGTTGATCCCTGCCAGCCCTTCACTTTCTGTGTGTGTTTTAAAAGTTAGTAAATGCAGGAGTCTGACCCTGGCTCCACAGCCACAGTCCTCGGGTCAGCTTCTGGGAATGGTCTATTCTTTTAGCAGCTGGAAGCTTTCCTTCAACCTTCAAGACCAATGTCAAGCTCTTTCCTGCTAATTTTGCACGGGCTGTGTGGAAAGACAGAGTCTCTGACTTTCCTGTTCTTTCTACCAATGGGCAAGAAAGAAAGGAATTTACACCTGCTGTAAGAGTGTTGTACACCGCTGTGTTCTGGGAATGATTGCACCTGGAGAAGTCCAAATGATCTGTTTCATCACTGTCAGTCACTCCAACCTCCTACTTCAACTGAGACAATCTTCACCAATGTCGTATTTCCCTTGGGCCTCCTCAACAGGAGAATTTCTACACTTTTGGATTCTACATCTACTTTGCCATATTCCACAGAGCACTTCCTTACTGTTGGAAAGTCTCAACAGGACATCCATATATGAGGTAATCACACCAGACTATTATAACTAATGGACAAAATAGGCATTTAATGCTGTTATTTGTCTACCTTTGAGTGACAACTTTTTGGATGAGCTGAAATATGGTCAACACTTAGGCAGATTAAGCCCTTCTGAAAAAGAAGGCAGTAGCTGATGAATATTGATGAGCAGGTTTCCCATTGTATTACCTCAAGTTTTATAAAGAATAAAATAAGTGTTTATTCTGGGCGAGAACATTTAAACAGGGGGAACTTGTGCTTGAGAAATTTTTATGTCGAAAACCGGGGTACATATTGTCTTTGTGCATGTGCATTTACAGAAGTGATATGACTAGGAATTAACTTCCAATCTTTTGAAGGGCCCTGTCTTTTAGATTTACTTATATATTCTTCTTACCAGTTCAAAAAAAAAATTATCTCCTGATCATGTTTGCCATGGAGAACTGATTATTTTAAAGTATGTTAATTAGGTGTTAAATTTGCAACTTAAATTCACCTTACTTGTGTGTGAGTCTTTGTGAGTCAGGTGTATGTTCTACAAAATATAGGAAGTCATATTTTTATCATTATTGAAGCTGCATGCTTAGTTCAAAAGATCAGTATATTAATTGCACTTTTTTTCTCAGTTTCATATTGTCTACGTCAAATCTTAGTTTTGTTAAGTCTAAGTTTCTTACTAATTCAAATCTCCCAGTACTAAATTGATGTACCCTTTCCTAAAAGCTTTTAATGTTTGACTCATGCATTCAGTATTTTTACAGCTTGTACTGATAATACTATATAAGCAGATTGCAAGTGAGATTAATTTATGATTAAGTTATCCTTCCCAAAGAATTGCACAGTGAATTACTTCACAGTGTAACTTTGGATCAGCTTTCTGAAGGTGCATTAGCACAGAGGTGTGATCACAAGTACTGCTCTCAGTACTTACAAATTTTTAAGTACTTGTGTGATTGCTTAGCTCTTTACACCTGGGGACTTAAACACAGCTGTTATAAATTTCTTTTTCTCTTTGACTCAGTGCTACTCTCAATACAATACATATTTTATAGATAGGTTTTAAAGAGCTGCAAACCCTTAGCACAGTCTGAGAGTAGCATTTTAATAATCTTCTAAACCTCCTCAGATCTCTTACACAGCACACCAAGAATTGTTGTATTTGGGAATGACTGCCAAAATCCAGATCACACCATGAGTAATATATGATCTGTCAAGACTTGTGAGCATTAATATAAACTGTATTGATATAGAAAGGCAGGCTCATAGTAATTGTATCGCTAATCACCACAGAAGAATTATGGGGGTACTGAGGAACCTTCTACAGCATCTCTTGATCTCTTACCTGGAGTTTGCCTTGTAATGACAGATTTATTTCCTACAGCTCTGTCTTGGGGTGACTTTATGATGCTGTATCCCCTTTCTGTATCCCCTATCCCCTATCTGATCTATGCCAGACATGAATCCTGGGCCTTTCTGTGTCTTTAAGCTGGGTCCAAGAGAAAGGAAAAAAAAAAAAGAGCTGAGTGGTTTTGTGCTTCAAGGACACACACACTCCCTTGCGTTTTTTGCTGCTACAGAGCGAAGGAAAGCATCTTCTTTCTTATTTTTTTGTTCCCCTCAGCTCTCGGCTCTCTGCAGCGGGGAAGAGAGTGGCATTCTCTTGTTTTTCAGCTAGCTTCTTGTTTGTTAGCTAAAGCACAGAGCCCTGGGACTTTGGCTTCTTCTTCTTCTCTTCTGGACTGTTCAGCAACACCAGAACATCATCTGGGAGGACCCACACCGCGGCCCGGAGGGGCCCATGCCAAACCCCAGCTCTGGAGAGGAGAGAGCCACACCACAAAGGACTTTGAATTTTGCCAGGTTCTCTCCACAGTGAGAGGTTTTTTATTTGACATTATTCTTTTTCCTGTGCCTGTGTGCACTTTTGCTTGTTAAATAAATAGGTTTTTTTTTCACTTTCCTCCAAGGAAAATTCTTTCCAAACCTGGTGGGGGAGGAGTGGCTGTAATCTGCCTTCTATCAGAGGACGTTCATTTCGGACGTTCCTCCCAGTTTGTCTCAAACGAAGACAAGCTCTTCATTCCCCAGTGAACTCGGGAGAAGAGGTGAACGAAATAATATGAAAATGCATTCTCTGGCATGACTTGTGTGCAATGCACAGGATATTACTGTTCCAGGCTGTGATTCCCTCCTAAATCCACAGGCCTTGTATATCTTTGAGTTATATGTGGAACAGCCATGAATGCCAGTGTACCGAGACAGTGGACGGTACCTGATCCCATAAATTATATTCAAATATGCAAGTTTATTAATTCAAATATTCTTAAGACAAATGTGGTCATTCACAAAGACATGGACTAATTTAATTCAATTTTAGATGTAATTAATAATCAGCTTGGAGATCTGATATTTTAAAAGCTAAGTGGGTCGAAATTCTATGATAATGCAACCTAACAGCTGGCAATTGAGAGGAAGAATAAAAAGAAGAGGTATTCAAATAGGTCATCTGCATTTTTTTTTTACAATCTAAGAGGACAACTACAGTTGTGCATGGGAAATTCAGGGATTGAGGCTTACTTTACAGTTACACTTAAAAGTACTGTAACCTCTTACAGTTACACTTAAAAGTCCTGTAACATTACCAGTATGTAAGAAGAAAACCAAGTTACTGAGCACAGGTTTTTCTGTCCAGGTGAACTAAAATTAGAAAAGGCAAAATAAGTAGTACAAAAGGGTAGAAAAATTTAATTTTAACTGCATCTTGAGTTGTTGCAATCAAAATAGGTCCTGCCTTAGACACATTTAACAGTCTGAAATTAGAGTCTTAACTGACAGAAAAAGACATAACTCTGTGACAGCCAAAAGCAGTTTATCTAAGTTGAGAATCTGTTTTACAATATTTTTTTCAAATGATGTCCCTAAGCTACTAACATGACTAAAAGAGAAGCCAAAATCTGTCCTTTGGCCACCAATTATGACCTGATGTGTAGCATGCTAACTAAAGCCATATTTCAAACTCAATGTACTTACAAACTGGGAAAAGGCTTGAGAATCCAATTAGGGAAACTTTAAATGACTAAACTCACAGTTTGAAAGTAAAGAAGCAGTTGGTTTGCTTGCCTACAGAGAATTTTCAGGCAGATTTTATTATGAAAAAGCTCTAGTACTCCAGGCTTAGTGACAGCTGAATCCTACAATATCCTACATTTGGCAGTAACTCTTAGAAAAGATGTATGTGCCTCCTTCTCCTGTTAAAGATAGGTGTTATGTCTTCAGTATTACTGGTGCTGAGTGTAAAAGTTTCCATCATGCAAACAAAGAACTAGACAGCTACTCTCAGGTGGCTCTCCTAGGCAGGTTTTTATAATCTTGCTATTCTTCAGAATGTAAGGCATTTCTTTATTTCAAAAAATGTAGAAGGATAAAACTCACAAGAAAGGAAATTAGAATTAGGGGAACCAGCCAAACTTTTGAGCAAATCTATTTTCCTTGCTGCCCTGTATCAGTTCACCTGTTTCTCTGCTTCTTTCTTTCTTTTTGCTCCAAACTTCTCAAAGCCTTCCTGTGGTGTTTGGGGGAAATAATGGAGTTTGTTGGTTTGGCTTTGGGGTTTTTTTTCCCGTGAAAACAGATGGATTTTTGACTTGGGATGTTACAGCTGTAGATTTTTGAGGTTAAAAGTCAAAATCTTCTCTTTAAACACCATAGGTCATTTATTTCCTCTATTCAGACAGTTTCCTAGGGCTGGAAGGGCTATCTTTGTCTTCCACAAGAGCAGCAGCAATTATGTATGGATCACAGAGAGACCTAAGCATACATTTGTTGGGAACTGGCAACTTCTGGAAAGACATAGTCATTTCCATATTTTTTCATTACTTCTTAGAAGATAATTCCACAAAGAATTTATAAACTACCACTTAGAAGACCTTGAACTCTAACTAATTCCTGTTGGCAGGTGCAGGTGTTCACACTGAAACTGAATCTTCAATGAAGATTTTGTTTAAGTCATGACTCTTAAATGTGGGGGCAAGGCCTTCTCTGTTAAATGACATAAAAATATTGCTCAGAGAGCATTTCTAAAAGAAGACTGAAGTGCCCAAAGGCTTTTGAAGTGTAAAGAACTACTGAATCGTAGAGGTCTTCTTATCTGCCATTCTATAATCTCTTCAGTGAACACAAATGATTTTTTTATCTGGAACTTCCCTACATTCTTTCTGTAGTTGCCCACCATTACTTTAGGCAAACTGCCAGGTGCCTCAGCTTCAGAGAGCTACACAGATGAAATCTGGCAGTGACTAAAGCCCATGAAGAACCTGATCTAATAGGGATCCACTAAGGTACAGTTCATCACAAGTAGTACCTTTGGCAGGGGCCTTAAAGCTTGGGGAAAAGCAAGGACCTATTCAGACTCAGAGTAAAGTGACTTAACTCATTTTTCTCAGATATAGTATTCTAGTGCCATTCCAGCAACTTGGAATATTCCACCTCTCCTCTAGCCACCTCCTTAGATAACCATGGCTACCTCAAACCCCTGGTCATCCTTACCTTGTGCATATCTTGTACACCACAATGCAGTGTTATCCCACTGTAAGACGTGTAGACAGGGCTCCTAGGAACGTGGTTTAGTGGGGCACGTGTCAGTGTTAGGTTTGCAGATGGACTTGATGATCTAAATGGTCTTTTGCAGCATAAATGATCCTAACATCCTATGATTCCATGACTTGAACACCTACATTTGGACAACCACATACTGCCCTAAATTACCAACCTTGCTGTTGAAATATTTTCCTTTTTTAAAGCCATGTCCTTCATTCTTTATTCTCTCTCATTGATTTGGTGACTTCTTATTTTTCTCTTTTTTTTTTTCAGTATCTTGGATAAATTTTCAGTGAGGAGATGGCATAATTTCTCAATTCACAAGCATAATAAACTTTGCAGATCAGTTTCTGATCAGACAACAACATGCTTAGACAACATCTGCTATAAAGGATTTAGAGGAAAGAAAGAAGACACAACATAGAAAGTGTTTATATACAAAATGTAAACATAAATGCACAAAGAGGTATTTATTTAAGGAGGTAGCAGCTTTCTGTTGTAAGAGATAGATGGGCAAAAGAATGGGACTTCCCAAATTTTTTGAGAAACGATGAATAATTATCAGAACTGAATTTGAAGTAAAGCAAATGTAGTATCTGTTTATATACTGAAAGCTCCAGGTCTCAGCTGACACTGAGGATAAGCAGCTTGGAACACAAGTGTACAGCCCATGAATATATTTCCATGAGTGGGTGAAAATGGGCAAAATACATAGCATTTACTCTAGGATACTGAAAATCTGTTGTTTCCACTGTCTCTGCAGGCCTTACTGTTTGCTGTCCTGCTCTGGCTGGACTGCAGCAATAGCAGTTTTACTATTTACCTTTTTTTTCTCTCATAGGTATGGACAACACCAGAGTTACTTATGGCAGCTTGCTATTCTCAGCCACAAGCCAGAGCCTACTGCTTTCTTCTGCACACCAGATAAACCACCTGAAACTCAAGTATATGGTGGGCAAAATAAAAGATTTTTGAGCATGGACAGTAAAGGGATTTAAGACTAAAATAATTGACTCTTCTTCAAGCATGAGCAGTAAGTGCTGGGGATTAGCATTTCTTTTTTATTTTTTTTCCTTTTTGATAAGTCTCCTGTTGTCAGTGTGTTTCTTATTTAATTAATACCACAGACAGTAAATCATTTCCTTGTTTCCAAGTTGTGACAGCTTTAGCCACTTTTAGAATAAGAGCTGTTGTAGTGTGAAAGAAAATCCAAACAAATATATGCTTCAAAATGATTATTTCACCCTAGAGACTTAATTTATACAAAACAGATTACTGGAATACAGTAAAATTCCCTTTAAAACATAAGTCATCCATTTTCTGTTGAGTGAAGCATAACTTAAATTATGAGGATTTAATTATAGTAATGATTATACTATTGGGTTGAAAGGTGATTCATATTCCGAGCTTGATTTTTTTTGCGCTTCCTTTTCTGTATTTCTCATTAGATTCACTCCATATGTTCCCAAAAATATTTCTCTTATAAGAGTAACTGAGTCACTCCATAACTGTGACTCTGTTTTCCCGGAAGGTGGTTGAATTTTAAAGGTAATAAAGTAAGACATTTTTGAAATACAGAGCATGGCTCTGGTTAGTGCAGTAGCTCACACCTGGCACCTAGGGATCTGCAGGGATTGTTCCACAATGGTTTGGCACACAAGAGTGCCATTTTGAAAACACTTCCTACCTACAAATTTCCCTGCCACAGGAGCATGCTGCCTCCAGCTTCCTTCTTCCCTCCAGCTGATTCTTGTCTGGAGACTGATTGGCAGTGTCACTGGGGTTTCTCAGTGCTTTTAGCTTGCTTATTCATGAAATGGAACATCTTCTGCCATTATCACAGTGCTTCTTCTAATGCTGTCTCCTAACCAAAAACTCTTTTTACCTTATTCAAAAATTCAAAATGCTTTGGTTTGATAAGCTATCCTGAGCCTGACTATAAGAATATAAGGTAAAAAAGGAGGTTCTAAAAATGGGCCCTATGTGTCCTGCTTGATGCTTTTATCACAGTTTGAAAGTGGTGTTGCAAATTCATTTGACTGTATGTCATAAAAACCTGATGATTTGTATATCTGTTTGCAGTATTACGACACATAATTAAAATATAAATTAATCAACTTTTACCATTCATCACCTCACCTAACTTTACAAGAAATATAGTTGGTACCTTGATAATGTGTTTATGGCAATATTACTCTCCAGACCTCTCTGGATAAATACCTAGATGAAATGAGGATTTCCAGGTGTTATGAAATTAAATGCAAACATCATCACTTCTACATGTGAGGAGTTGCACATAAGAAGGTATTGTCATATAAAGGAGAAATACAGAATAGGAGATATTCATCATTTGTTTGTAATACTTTGAGGGTATATCCTCCTTTTGGGAATTTATAAATATATAACTCTCATGTCTCTATCAAGGCAAGTTTCTGAATGCATAGAATCCATAAGTCTGTTTTTTCGCCTTTCTTCTTATACCTGACATGTTTCATAGTGTTCATCACTTCCACAATTCCACTGATGGTCTTTTACAGCATGTCTCGATAAATTTGTCTGATCCACATACCATCTACAACTGCAGCAGTAAAAGCTGTCAGTGGCTGAGGAAATATGCCTTCTATAAATAGTAGATATATCTCTCTTTTCTTCTCCTAAATTACCCAAAAACTTTTTTATTCTCTGCCACAGCACATAGTTTATTAATGCCAAAATTACAATATTCTATTTGACAGAGTAGTTAACACTGGCACTTTTATAATGGAAAAATAAACGTAATTAATATGTCATTCTGTGTGTTGAATGTGGGGTGCAGATTTGAAACCTTGTTGTGATTGGAATGTCTTCTTAGGAAAGGAAAAAATAAACTCTATGCAATAAAGTTCAATTGCATTATTTGTATGTTAATTGGCAGAAGAATAAACTCAGATACCAGAATGAATTTTAACTAGAAACTTTAGTTTATTTTCTATTTTTAAACTATTTCAGTCTGTTTCTATTTTAAACTATTTCAACTCTGGAGACTGTGATTAGTTAGGGGAACTTCTACATAACCAAGAGTATGGAAAATGGTGGCAAAGATGAGACTGTACCTTGGTCCTGGTAATTTAAGGATCATAAAACTAAAAACAAAAAAAATGTGCACATGTGTGAGTGTGTATTGTCAAAAACTTTACAACTTCTTCCATATTATCTTAGCTTTGCAGAACAGAATATTAAACTGTGCTAATAGTTCTTCCTCACAGTAACCTTCTTTCCTCACAGGCATTTATCTCTATTTTTATCCTTGATAAGATGATCTAATCTAGAGGCATGTATTTAGGTGCATTTTATGCCTTCTGTATTATTACAAAGATAAATATTTCATAGTGTAAGCTGTTTAGTTTAGCCTGGACAAGATAAATTTGTAATTTTAAATCTGGAAAAATCCTGCAAGCTGTCTTCTATACTAGCAAGACAACAAGACTGAATGAGTTGGAACTACTTAATGAACAACATACTTGCCAGGTCTTTATAATAATGTTTGACATATTAAGAAATAGTTTTTTCAATTTTCATGTATTTCCTTTGTTCATGAATTTCATGAACATAATGGTCTATGCCAGTTGGTTGACGAGGAAGAGTTTTTTTATTTATGTAACTCTCTATAAAAGTCCACATGCACTTTGCTCTATGTAA
This sequence comes from Machaerirhynchus nigripectus, assembly GCA_013397975.1. Lineage (NCBI taxonomy): Eukaryota > Metazoa > Chordata > Aves > Passeriformes > Dicruridae > Machaerirhynchus > Machaerirhynchus nigripectus. The sequence goes on along the minus strand of VZRQ01002390.1, from coordinate 254,465 downwards.
TAATAAAATACATTCACTGCATTCACCATAAATTACATAATATTTTGCTTCTCATCATTTTTCTGAGCTTCTGTTTCTCATAGGATGAACAACCTTGCAAGCACTCTGCAGTGACAATGTAAAAGCTACTACTGAATGCCTTTTTCTTCTCCATTCCCTCACTCAGTGCTTCAGTGCTTCAAAAATTCATACTGAAATAAGTCACATCTACTGGGAAAGAAGGGGTATTTTTGATATATTTCAACATTGCCTGCTCAAGTAATTTTTTATGAGTACGGGGAAGAATTAATTCAATTAAGCAAAAGTTTCAATTTACTTTTGCATTCCTACCTCAGGAATTTGTATAAAGGTTTGAGCATACTAAGAAGATGTGTGTTCTATATCACTGAATGCAGGCATATATATGTAAACAGCAGCTGAGGAAATGTTTTTCCCTAGGGTCTCTCTTTTGCAAACTCTAATCCCAGGAGAAATCTTGAGCAGCAGCAACCGTGTCTATGTGGATGAGTGAAAGAGTGTATTTGCTGAATGCCCATAGCACTGACCAGCTAGATATTTTCAGTCAGCACAACTCATGGTCTCTCATCCTTGTCATACTTCCCCGCCTGGTCTGGTGATAGCACTACAGAGGAACTAAGAGCATTGACAAGTTCTTGTCATCAGTGTATTGCAGAGGCACACAGAAAAGATGAGAAATCCCATGTAGTAAGGGAACATTAAAAAAATACTAAACATTAAAATTCCGTAAACGAAATATCAGCCTGTCTATTTACCGTTTTATTTTTATATCTGTCTGTTTACCATTTACACCAATTTAACATTTCCATACTATTTTGGTTTAATTAAACATGCTCGTATCTAAAGGTACAGTAAACTTTTAAGCTTCTCCATGCAATCCACTCTGCACCAGCTGGCCTCAAGGCCAAATAATAACAACTTTAACTTATTATATAGGTTTATTCTGAATGAATCAGAGGGCTCTGTGATTGCTTTACGCTTCATAATTTCTGAACGCATTAAAAAATATCTCAAGAAGAGGAATGGAAACTTCAGAAGCTCCACCAGAACCAGAACTCTTTGAAAACCACCGAAGTAGGTTCAAACAAAGCTTCATTCCATATCTCCAAGCCACAAGAGACAGGAAAAAGGAAATGAAGCAGAAACCAGCTTACTTTCTGGCAGTAGTGGGTTTTTTAGTACTAGATAGTCAGCCTTTTATAACTTCATTCAACTAATTCAGAAAATGTTAACAATCAAAAAATATTATTTCAAATGTAAGGAGAACAGTACCAAAAAAAAATTTTTAGATTGACTGTACCAGAGTTTTTTAGTTCACTAAGTACTTCTTTAGTATTTAAGCTAAATACTTACATGTCAGAGCTTTATACAGTTGTTTCAAAAAGCTGTCTGTGCCTTGAATTTTGTAAAAGTTCTTGCAGATTTCTCACAGTTCAACAATTAAGTAGGAACACACTGTCTTGAAGTTGATGTAACTCTGGAATGGGAAAGTAGGGAAAGAGATTTTTTGAACAAATGGCAAGTTCACTGCAAACTGAAGGTTTGGAACATCTGGAACTGTTCACAAAATCAGGTCAAATGTACAAACATGTTGTTTCAGATAATGAAAAACATGGACTGTAAGTAACAAAATTTATTAAACTCTGAACATTTGTCCTGATCCTTATTTAATTCTGGCTTACACAAGGCTCAGAGAAGAGACAACTTATGAAGAGCCTTAGACTTCTGATTGCTCTACTCTTATGGTCTAAAGACAACCTACAGCCAAAGAAAGTTTTGCAGGTATCACACCCTATTTTGATGAGCTTGGACTACCCTATATGACATATGTGAAATGCCTAATTTTAAGAGGGGGCATTATATACACTGAGCAGACTGGCATCCTAGAGAGATCTAGGGCTATTAGCTCAGCTTTCAGAAGACCTGAAATTGTAAATCTAATATGACTGAGTAGATTCAGTCAACGAAAGTGTTTCTCATGATTTTCATTTCCTATTGCAAATTTTGGCCAAATTTTAATATCATATTCTGAGGATTGAATCACTCAGCTCATATATTGCGAGATATATATTTCATATAAAAATAAATTTGCAATGTAGCATAGCACTCTGAGTTGTTATAGCTAGGGACTATGTAGGAGATTGATAATTTCAAGCCTTCCCTCAGCATATGATTTAGTAGTGCATTGTATGATGTCTCTCTTCATTAGAAAAGGAGAGGGAAAACATGTACAGCAAGCAAAAAATACAACTTTCATTTGCAATCGAGGCTCAAGTAATTAAGTTTACAGCATGAATTTTAAAATTTTCTTGCTACTCAAAACTTTAGTCTGCTTTTAATTAAGACTCACATGTTGGTTGAAAAAATAAAGCATATTTGCATAGAAATAACCATGGCAAGCTGAAATCTTAATTTTAAGTAATTTTAATCACTTTCCTGGACTGGTAATTATTTCTAGTTGATCCATTTGAAATGACTCCTTGCAGCAATTGAATATATTCACACCAATTGAAGTTTTCCCTGGGACTGAGAGATCATGTGCATGTGATATCCCTGGGAGGGGGCAAACGATATTTTTTATCACGGCCTAACAATTAACAGAAATTCTTAGTCCATCTTGCTTAAGCTCCAACAAAATAACATTGTAATTACTTGTAGCTCTAGGTAAGGTAAATATTTGATGTCATAGTGGTGAATCAGTTTTAGTGATACACAGCTCATGATATATGTGCTCTGAGCCTTAGCCTTTAATAGTACCATAGATATTAATAAGAAAGGCAAGGTCAATTCTACTTGCAACTGCTGTAGTTGCTTCATGCTACAGGCAGATAACCTGGGAGACAGAACCAGCAGAACATCCAGCTAATGAACTCCCTTGAGACTGGTGCTTTTCATAAGCTGAAAAACAGAAGATTGCTATTAGCAAGCTCAGTTCTGCAAAAATAGTTAAGAATATATTTTGCTGCGAAAATGTCTTTAAAAGGTGATAAAATTAATGCTCTTCAATGCAAAGAACCTGAACCATGTTCTAATTTAAACCTATAATTCTTTTGCAAGCTGAATACACTGAACAAAAACTGGATTTCATCAGAGTTCTTATGAGTGTTGCTTTATATTTCCTTCCCCCTGAAATTTTTAAAGAAACACAGAAGGACATATTATAAATTACAAGAAAAACCACCCCATTTTTAACTGTGAAAGAACAAGAAACTGGGTCTGGAAATCCGCTGATGCTGTGACAATTCCTAACTGACACTGATATTTTGGGGTCACATGGAACAACTGTCTAGTGCAATGTACCAGAGTTTGCCAGAGCACTTTTACTTCTCTATTAAAAATACACTTTAGTAAGAAAACTTCACTAGTAGATGGAACATCCAAAGCATAAGTTAGCCTAGTGCATTACACTCAGAAATATTAAATCAGCTATTTTGGAGTACTCTGAAAATATTTCAGAGGATGTTTGATGCAAGACTGATGGGATTTACAGACTGAGAGGTACAAAAAGGATATATCTGAGTCTGTAAACTTTGCAGAGTTATATAGGTTGCAATGTTTGCATCCTACTGCAATTCCTGCTCTTTAATTTAATCTTGCATTTAGCTGAGCATTTTGTAGGATTGCTTCACATATTTTTATTTTACAGCTTCACATAGCACAGGCATGAAAAAAGCAAATATGTGGGAAGGAAGTCATATGGACTCAAGTGTTTGATATGGAGGAGGTGAAAAGAGGAAAGGAAATTATGGCAAAATGAAATACCTTACATGCTCACAAATGTCTTCAAATTTTCTATTATATTTTTGGGATTATGTCTTAAAGTTATCTAACTAAAGTGATGAATGAAATAAAGACATTGCTGAAATATTAGTGGAAGTATTTATGGCAAATTAGGAAACAAAATTTCAGAAAATCTTTACTGCAGAAGAGGACCTTTGTGAAAAAAACATCTTTACCCCAAGTGTGAATGCAGGCCTGGGGAAAAATTCCAAGCAGCATTTGCATTCTGCTCGTCTTACTTTGCCTACATAGCAACTCGTCAAGAAATTAAAATTACTTTCTCCAAAAAATTCGAAAGGAATAACTCAGAAAGGTTTTGTAGTTTCAGGCAGGCTTAGGAGACTGAAAACATTGCCAGAGAAATCAAGATGAAGTCAGCATGGAAGGCAGAGGTTGAGTGATGAGGAGGAGATAGGCAGAAGCTCACATTTCATGGTTCTTAAAAATCGTTAATTTTCCACGGGGATAACATAGTCCTAGACAAGATTTGCCACTGAGGTCTGTTGTTAAATGTAGTTGTAAATATTCACTACATGTGTTGCCAAGGGCGTGAGAATAAGGAAACCAATGGATGCTGTCTGCAATATTTACTTATCTACTTCTGTAACTATAACAATTAAGTTTAGGTTTCATTTAGCACAGATACCAGGACTAAACCCAGTTTTGCCTTGATGCAAAAAAAGCTCAGGTTTTTTCCCCCTTTTTTCTCCCTTTGTTTTTCTATTTTGTTTTATCTTTTTGATTGTATGTCAGAGATCAAAGGAAAAAAAAAAAGAAAAAGATCTATATTTGGGGGGAGAACAAAGAAGGAGACAGAAAGCTTTCTTTGCTCTGTGTGGATAGCTTGCAAATTGTGATGGTGGATAGAGAGACAATAACACCGCTTCTCTCTAAATTGTTGTGCAAGGTGCAGCCTGAAGTCCCACACCTGGATTTATAATCTCCAGTGTGTTCAGGATGAACCAAATGGAGAAGCTCCATGGTAAACACAGGGGCAGACCATACACACTCCAATGTATCCCAAAGTCATACCTGGGACAGAATTCACACTGGATCTTCTTACACTGGTTCATCTTGAGCATATAGCCCAAGAGACTTCTACTTATCTAGTCTCCAGACTGAAACAGTGACAAGTCTCCTTCCCTACCCTTCAAATAAGGGAACTGGTCAAAATAACATAAAATAAGATTTGCGTATACTTTTTAATTTTCAAAACATTTTTAGTATAACATACACTTGGTCAACCCTTGAGTGCCTGACACTGAATGTTAACTTTCAGGTCAGATTCTGTATCCTGTGCAGCAGGAACCACAACTACCGGGCTTCAGCACAAGTGCAATTTATAATAAATACAGCAAGAGTAATTAACACAATATTATCTGTATTCCCATTTCAAGGCATTTATGTAAGGTATACAGAAGGGAAAAGATTAGGTAACAGGTCTATATGTCTTTGTGTTTAACATGTGTGGAAACTCAGAATGAGACAGTTGCCTTTAGATGCAAATCTCTCTACTAGCTTCACTTACTCGGAAGGCTAAGATTTAGGTATTAAACATCTTTCAATAAATATAAAACTCAGTTCTATATATTAGTGTGGATTCAAGATGCATCAGAAATGGCCTAGAGAGCTTACATTTTAATTGGACTACTGGCTTTACCTAGTTGCTTCAAACGGAAACAGAGAATTAAAGAAAGTAATTCCTACATATTACTTTGTCATAAATAAAATAATGGCAGTGCAGTTACATTCTTCTGCACCATATGGAAAGCTCTACAAACTACTTTTCATATGCTTTTTCATTGTATATGAAATTATTTGAGGGAGGGAAGAATAAATTATTATAAATTATAATGTTATCAAAAGAAAAATAGATTTTTTAAAATAAAAATGATCCCTCATTTCACTTTTGATTTTTAGTAACTACAATCTAATTAATTCCATAATTCTGCATTGCATTTTAGCTTCAATTTGTCATTGGTTAAAACCAGAAGTGACTGTAAATTATCTTTAATCTCATGAAAGTGGTACATAAAAAATAATAATAATGAAAAGAATAGCTTTAAGTTAAAAAAAAAATCTCCATAGATCTTCATTACATATAAATGAAATTCGGAGTTGGAGAGCTAAATGCAGTTCTTAAAAAGACCTGTCTTGATTTTTAATTCTAGAGACTCACATTACATGTTAAGATAAAATATGCATTTTCTACCATCCTTCTTAATCATCATAGTAGTTACTATCAGCCAGACAAGTACTTATGAGGTATGGCATTGCTGTCGGCAAAACTATTTATCTGTATGACACTGTGTGTCACTTTTGAACTTCAACTTGACATCCATAAAATTACATTTTCATCACACTGAAAGATCAAGCTTTCTGTGCTGACTCACTTGGGTCAACATTTTGCAAATGACTGGATTTACCACTTGAACCATAACCCTTTGTGAATAATTTTGTGCATTGATGTCTGATAGCCTAGGGCACAGATCATGATTTCTGAGCTAAGGAAGAGGTGTCAAAGCAAAATTAATTTATTTTTTGCATATCAGACTACTATATACTATTCCAACTTCCTTTCTCATGTGGTGATTGCTAAATGTCTCACCTACTGTTAAATAAGATGAATTTGCAGAGAGTCTAAAACCACCTAATTCCCTCAAGACTTATTTTTAGCATCTTTATAGTAGTTTGAAAGATCAACCGCCCCAGTAGACTAAAAGCTTTTAATTGATAATGGATTTTTTTCCTGGTGGGAAGTCTTTGGCTTCATTTCCAAGTAGTGTTTACAAACTCAGCAGAGATATGAATTTCAGATGAGCGCACAAAATAGAAAAGCTGCTGCTTGTTTCAATTGACTGGAGTGACTGGTGGTGTTTCATCTGTCTGAGCATCTGCAGCTTAGAGATGGATGAGATGTAACACACAGCTGGATAGCTGATCTCAGAAGAGCAATAGCCCATTGTGCCCTATATGCCCTGGTTATCTGAAATGCTAGCTGAAAGTCTGCACAAAACTCTTACATTAAGAAGTTTTATGCAAGCAGCTGCAGGTCTTGTCGTTTGTGGATGACAAAATATTTTCAGTAAAACAAAGCTGCACTGAAAAATGTTAGTTATGCAGGCTTGCTGAAATGTTTCCCTCAAAACAAAATGGGTTACGCTAGCTTAACCACAGCCCAAGGGAGGCTATCAGGTGACTGCCTAGGGTTTCTTTAACGTTTACACAGACTGGATGTTGGCAGAAGTTGCAGAATCCCTTGGGATCTAGTTTAGTCCAGAACATCTCCATTCCCCCCAGATAAACCAGCTTTTCAGTAGTCTGCAGATGCTTTGTGGAACCGATATTCTAAGGCCACTTCCATGGATATCTTTTAGGAAATCTTCAAGTGCTCTAGTTGTTGGCTCCTGTGGGCAATGTTTTATCCAAGAAACGGGAATGACTTACTGCAATATCTCACCTAGAATTCTATACCAAAGGACAGGAGTGGGCAAGGAGTGGGCACCATTAAACCACTTCACTGTAATGTCACTGTGTATGACATGGTTTCTACATGAACATGCCAAAATAAATCTCAAGCTTGGGTTTTATTTTCAGACATGTACTGTCTGCATGTTCATCCCTCCTTACTGTGTTGTGCTTTGTATTTGTAGCTAGGACAGTGTTGATAACACATGGATGTCTTGGCTACAGCTGAGCAGTGCTGCAAAGCATCGAGGCTGTCGTTTCCCACCCACATCCCCAAAGGCCAGTAGTCTGGGGGTGCGCAAGAGGCCGGGAGGGGATACAGCCAGGACAGCTGACACAAAGTGACCAAAGAGATAATCCATGCCATCTGATGGCATGCTTAGCAAAAGCTAAGAGAGGGAGGGGAAGGGAGGAGGCAGAGTTTTGTCATCCAATGCAACCACTACAAGTAGAGAGGCCTTCCTTCCCAGGGAGTGGCTGGACATCACCTGTTAATGGGAAGTAGAGAATAAACCATTTTGTTTTCCTTTGCTTCTGTGTGGCCCTTTGCATTTCTTTACTAAACTGCCTTTTTTTGACCCATGAGGCTTTCATCATATTTTCTTCCCCTGTCTTGCTGAGGAAGGGTGAGTGATAGAGCAACTTGGTGGGCAAACAGGCGCCACCACAGTTACATGAAAACTCACTTCTTTGTTGCATTCTTGAAGGCAACTGGCAACACACAAAAGAACATGCTGTGTCTTCACCAGGTATTTTGTACAATTTATGAAGGTATAAAACTTCCATTTCCCGTGTGGCTTTTTACATGCCTGTGCAAGGAAAGCGGAAAATGAGCTACCAGATGCAAGCATGAAGAGACATTCTGAACACCAATAAACTCAGTTTCCATCTTCTAGAGGTGAATGAAATGAAAATAGCTGCCCACAGATGTAAAGCTAGGCATGAGTTGAGGAAAAGAAATCAATAGATCTCGAAAATGAAGTAAAATTGGGAGCTTATTTGATGTATGACTGGGCATGATCAGCAAGGAGGAAAAATTATCAGGTAGATTATGCACATAAATTTGTCTTCTGTGCTTTACTGTTATGCCAGGACAGATGATTTGAGGACACTCAGGATTTGGGCTCTGGCTTCCTTCTTTCCTCTTCACACACCTATTGCTGGATGTCAAATACTCCCAGACAACTCAAGGTCTGTAATCCAAGGTTTCAATTAGTTATGGACTTTCCCTATATGTGAGTACAAGTCATGGTACAGCCTCAAAAGTGGGACGAGTTGATCTTCCAGAATCCTTTTCCGTCACAGTCATAAAGCAAATACAGATGTTCTCCTCAGCAAAGGGGATGTATAGGCCTATCATGCTGATTAATTGTATAGGATGATTCCTTCACTGCTGCCATTCCTGTATCTTCATTGACCGTAAGGGATACCTACATTCCCTAATACCCTTGAATTGGCAAGACTGTAACAGTCAGGTTAAGGCATGTGAGTTTTTTGTTACTTGCGAGATGGTATTTGGATTGCTCTGTGCAGTTTTGGGTACCTTTAAGTTTATATTAACTAGAATTACATTTTAAATAATATTAATATTATCATTTTAACCAGTAGGCACTTTCTATTTTGTTGTTCTTTCTGAATCACTCTCTTTCTCATATAATACAGGACACCTTTTTTTGTCATGCAGTTTTAGCAGAAGCCATTTGCACTCATACAGCTTCCCATTAAATCATATTCAAAGTTGGGAATTGCAATTCTCATATCAGTGAAGCTTTCTGAAATCTCCCTCTTCATTTCTAGTAGCTACGTCAGGAACAGCAAAATCCATAACACGTGTTTGCTTAAAATTTTTTCCCCCCACTTACTAGAAAATTCAGTTTTATCACTCAGTTTGTTGCCTGATAAATTAAACTTTCATAGATTATTTGCAAACTCTGTGCTGTAATCCACAGATTGAACCAAGAGCATCATTTATTGTCTATGGTTTCTGCACTGATTTCCACTTCTTTTTTCACCCAGTTTGCTGCAGCTTCTTAGAAGACTGATCTTGAAGCCATGCATGAAAGATTGTTTCTCATGATGAAAGCACACAGGCATTGTTGACTGCTGTGCCAGACTGAAGTTAATCTGTTGTTCAGGTTCTGACATATATCATCTGTATGTGGTTTATACATGCAGTTCAGGTTATATGATGATGATGGTTCCACTTGTTATTAGCAATAGCAGTCATCATCATTAAGAGTCTAGTCAGTCTGTCAGCAGCAGTGTTTACATGACTTTGTTTTGCAAATAAACTACGCTCAGTCGCTTAATACATTGTTTAAGTGTTCTGTAAGCTAATAGTGCTTTGATTTATGTATTTCAGATACATCCTCAGAAACCGTTTCATGTTTTCATCTAAAAATTTGTAATCACCAGTTGCTTTGGGAGAAAGTTATTCTGGAGGATGCCTCCAAATCAGTTTTTCCTTTTTCTAGGTAGCTCATAAGAACTATGAAATCACCAAACTGAGTGTTTTATCTCCTACTGGATGTCATAAAATTGCATCTTTTTGATCACTAGTTAAATTAATAAGAGTTACATACTGTGGTAGGCTTCAGTCATGGAAAATCCTGCCCTTTCCTGAGCTGTCAAAGATTTATATTTGCTTGTAATGTTCAGACTAGAGCTTGTGCAGTCATACATTTTCCCCAGTACTTCTAAATTAAAATCCCATCACAGTAGTTGCTCTATTCCCCTCCACAGTAAATAGGACATGAAGGAATCACATGTAGTTGGGGATTTAAGAAATGCCAGAATCCTTTACAGGGCTAAGCTGAGACGTGAACATGAAGTGTGCTTGCTACTTTATGGAGGCAAAAGCACCTTTCCTTCTGCCTGCTAATGAGTCATTATTGCATTGTAAATTCACTCTCAAACTCACTGCATCCTAACTTCCTTATCTAGATGGTCTCTAAACAAACACATTTACTGCTACTTTATACTATCCCTAGCTATGCATTTGAGACTGTGACTGAAAACTGAAAGTTTTTGTTAAATGACAAATGTTAAAATATACATAGAAGGCAAAATCATTTGGATTCAGGACATGAAAAATGTCAGTGCACATTTTCACGATTTCATCTCACAGCAAACAAACCGGATTTTTTTGCTGCTTATATTAGGGTTTTTGGTCTGCAAACAGTGTTCCTCTCTTCCCATAAGTGTGAATTATTAAATTCCCTGGTCTGAACCTGTCAGAAGGTGCCTTGCCAGCACCACAACCTCTACTCAGGCCATAGGAACACTGTGAGGAGCCCACATCCAGCTAGAGGTGACAGGACAGGGGGCAGGACATGGGACTTACACCTCAGGGACGCGTAGGTGACTTGGCAGGAGCATTTGCACTACTTGCAGATGGCTGAGAGCACTGGGGCACACTCAGACCTGGAGACATCCAGGTCTCCCCCAGAAGAGGAGTGCAATGGTGTAACCCATACTCCTGGGAGGGGATGTGCATGTCACCCACATGTCTGGGAGGATAAATGTGACTATTGGTATTAGAACAGAATTACAGAAACACAGAATCAATCACAGAATCACAGAATGGGAAAGTTTGGAAGGCAGCACAGTGGGTCATCTGGTCCAAACTCCTTGCTCAAGCAGGGTCATCCCAGAGCACATTGCACAGGATTGCATCCAGACAGTTCTTGAATATCTCCAGCGAGGGAGACTCCACACCGTCTCTGGGCAATCTGTTCCAGTGCTCGGTCACCTGCACAGTAAAGAAGTTCTTCCTCATATTCAGGTGGAGCTCCCCGTGCATCAGTTTCTGCCCACTGCCTCTTGTCCTATTGCTTGGAACCACCGAGAAGAGCTTGGCTCCCTCCTTTTCACACCTTCCCTTCAGATACTTGCAGACATTGGTGAGGTCACCCCTCAGTCATCTCAAGATGGAACAGGCACAGCTCTCTCAGCCTTTCCTCATAAGAGAGCCTCTCCAGTGCCTTGATCACCTTTGTCACCCTCTGTGGGACCCACTTCAGAGCTCCATGTCTCTCTTGCACTGAGGAGCCCAGAACTGGACACAGCACTCCAGATGTGGCCTCACCAGGGCTGAGTAGAGGGGCAGGATCACCTCCCTCAATCTGCTGGCAAAGCTCTTCCTAATGCAGCCCAGGATTCCATTGGCCTTTTTGACCCCAGGAGCACTGCTGGCTCATGGACAGCTTGTTGTCCACCAGGATCCCCAGGTCCTTCTCCACAGATCAAACAGAACATTTTGGGAAGCATTGTATTTGGGTAGAAATTCATAGGTGCATATTAACCTTTATAAGCGCCTAATGTTGTGTTTTACCTCTTGTATTGTAAAGCTATCTGCTGCACTCCAAGTATTGATCTTGCTTACATGGTTCACTGATCGCTGGTTAATTATATGTTGTTAATGAATCAATAAACCACTTTGATTCTGATTTGGTTTAAACTATGTGGACTGTGAAGTTTTTGCCTGAGACAGCCATCTGGTGTAGGAGGCCAACTGCATCCTGCTCCTTATTGTAAAGAAACAAATGGTTCCTACCTCGGGCAGGAGATAGACACCCACCTCCCCCGCCCCTTCGCCCAGTACAGCTTTCTGCTCAGTTCTAATTTTAACTCTTCATAACAGTAAGAGTTTTTAATACTGCTGACTCATTAAAAATCAATGTGAATTCATTTTTACCTTTCTATATGCTGAGGCGAAGTGAGTTAAGACCAAGTGAAGCCTAACAACCTGACAATTGGAGTCATTACATGCTTTGAAATGGAGGACTACACTTACTGAAAAGTAATAAGGTCAGATCAAGTCATGTCCTGATATATTGTGTGAAACATATGTGTATTTAACTTCAAAATAACATTTCTGTGTTAATTCAGACAGAAAGTTTTCATCCCTTTACAGTGTAGTTGGCTGTTTTTCAATGAATAAGTGTTTTCAGAAATATAATCCTGGGCTATATTTTAGGCTGCTGAATGTCATGAGTAATAGTGTTTACTGTCAGATTAAAAGTACTCTGTAAGTACTTAATAACCACAGGCCTCTGATATGATATTTCTGATAGGATGACTCCTCAGCTAGTCAGGAATATTTGCCTCTGGATCCTCTATCCAGACCATCCTGACCTTAACAAAACCAAATGAGGCCATAGCCAGGAGGACCATTTTTCATTCTTTTGGGTGGTATCTGCCCTGAATGACAGTTTTAACCCAACTAATATATTAATCAAGTTTTACCTGCCATTTTCGGTATTCCCATTCAGCATGAAATCATTTCACTTGTTCATAGTTTTTAGAAGAATGCTTGCTGGGCAAGGCCAGGTCAGGACAAGGTCCCAAGCCCACAGCTCTGCTGTTGCAGTTGCAGGTCCTTGCTGGGTATCCAGGCAGTGCGGCCAAGGAAGCTGCTGATCTGACAGGAGAGAGGGAAAACAAGAGAAGTCAAAGTATGAGAGAGACTGGAGGGATTGGAGAAAGAATTAGAGGAGCGAAGGAAATGGGACCTGGGCATGGAAGGGGAATTGATCAGGCTGGAAGAATAGGAGGCTGGAATCTGGATTTTTTTAAGAAGACAGGAACTGGGAACAGAAAGTGAGACAAAAATGGAGCAAGAAGCACAAGGGAATGGGTGGCTAGAGCTCTGACTTGGCAGAAATCTATGTGCATTAACTGCATGCAAGTGAAGCTAGCAACCCAGAAAATAAAGAAAAATAAGAGCATTTATCTAATTATTAAGTAATTTGCTTTAAGTCATATAGGAGCCCTGCAGCAGCCAGAGTTAAAACACCCAGGTCTTCAAGGTAGTGTACATCTGCCCTCCTCTGGCTACTCTTTTTAAAACTCTTCCTTTATTCCATATATGCTTTTAAGTTATTGCTAAAGATGAAACAAGAATGTTTTAGAGAATTATTACATAATCCTCAGAGCTCCAGCCATCCTGTGCACTAGTGTCGTGGTTTGACACTGGCCCAGCACCAGGCACCCACGAGAGCCAATTGCTGGGTAGCAGAGGGAAAAGGGAAAAAAAATTAAAAAACACTTCATGAGTGAGATAAGGACTGAGAGAAACACTTTAAGGGCGAAACGGGCTCAACTTAAGTTGCAAAGAGAATTTATTAACAACAGAATCAGAGGAGGATAATGAGAAGTAAAATAAGACCTTAGAACACCTTTGCCCCCCCAGGCCCTCCCTCCTTCCCGCCGACAGCGCAGGGAAAGAGGGCATGGGAGTTTGGTCAGTTCATCACTGAGATTTCCTTCCACTGTGCCTGGAGAGGAATCTTCCCCTGTGAGGCCATGGGGTCCCTCCCACGGGAGACAGTTCTCTGTGAACTTCCTGGCATGGGTCCACTCTCATGAGCAGCAGCCAAACCACACCTGCTGCAGCGTGAGTCCCTCCCACGGGCACACAGCCCTCCCAAAACTGCTGCGCCATGGCTCTCTTCCCACGGGGTGCAGTCCTCCAAGGACAGGCTGCTCCAGCCCGGAAGCAGGGCCCTCTCTCTCCACCGCGCCTCCCACTGGATCACAGCCTCCTCCAGGCACCCACCCGCTCTGGCGTGGGCACCTCCCCCACGGGCTGCAGGTGGATCTCTGCATTCCCCATGGACCCACGGGCTGCAGGGGGACAACCTGCTTCACCATGGCCTTCACCATGGCCTGCAGAGGGTTCTCAGCTCCGGCACCTGGAGCACATCCTCCCCCTCCTTCTCCACTGACCTTGGTGTTGCCATGTTGTCCCTCACATGTTCTCACCTCCTCCTCTTCTCTGACTAGAATCCCACTCATTGGCCCAGTTCTGGCCAGCAGCATGTCCATCTTCAGAGCCATCAGCCATTGGCTCTGCCAGACACGGTGGGAAGCTTCCAGCAGCTTCCTCACAGGAGCCACCTTTGCAGCCCCCCTGCTACTCAAAACCAGGCAGTGCCAAACCAATACAAATAGCTAAAGGAGCAAATTAGGAAAAAAAAAAAAAAAAAAGTGATTATGTAAAAAAAAATAAAAAGCTACATGCAGAAATAATCTGCTAAGAAAATCAATCCAAACGAGGAGTTTTGTATCTTTTGAATCCTTCACTTTGCAACCTCGGTAACTTATTTTCTTACTGGAAAGTTTCTTGTCTGAAGTTGAAGTATGTGTTACCCCAGAAGCCCCAAAGTTTTTACAACATAAAAGGACAAATGCTGGTACAAGGATGTAGTCATGTACAGTACCACAAAACTAGAAGCCAAGCATATGCTGATACGCTTTCGTCACCACTTTGGAGACTTGGCCAGCTGGCAAAGGCAGCTTTACAGGGCAGTGGATGTCTTACCAGGGTTACTGCTGACCATAGAAAAAGGAGGCAGCAGCTGATACCTCAGAGAGACAAATAACTAAATTGGAAGGTGTAAGGCAGGCAAAAAGTGAAAGGAACTAAATATTAAAACATTTGCAACAGGACTTGAGGGTGAGGACAAGGGCTTTGACCTTGATGTGGTGGAACAGGAAAAGCAAGTACTTAATCACCCATGCAACATCTTAAACAGCTGTTCTGGTCTTCATGTAGGTATTCATACTATCTGACAATTTGGTTAGGCTTTCAATTAATAAAACATTTTATGAGGAATCGGTTGCACCTCCAAGTTCTCATCTTTTATGTAGGTTTTTATAACTTATTAAACACTTGCAGTCTTGCTTGGACTATACATGCTGAAAAATAATTCGGCCTTTCTGAAATGAATCATTAAAAATAACTTTGCACAGAATTTCCCATCAGACAGAAGCACAGAACAGCCCCTGCCTCAATAAAGCGTTAATATCCTGGGATAGGGTAAATTTTTATTTTCTAAAGGTTCCTAGTTTTCCCAAGATACTTTGCCTTAAACTTTCCTTCAAAATTGCTTGCGACATAAAAGAAGAAAATTTTCTTCAAGAATTATCCAACCATAGTATTTCCTGGAATTTGAGAGAGTTCCTTATCCACGGATGGTACCGTTCTGTCATGCAGAAGTTAAGCACAGTGAAAAGTCTCTCTCAGCTCTCAGATAAGGAGATTGGCATGGTACTCCTATTAATCTCCAAAGATACTCCACCCAGACTCTACCTACACCAACAATTGCACAAAGGCTGAATATTTGACATCAGCCAAAATGAGTGCTCACAGATGTTCCCAACACAACATTACCTGCCTCCTGTCCACTGGTATGCCAAATCACCCTTTGATCCCAGGAATATTTCACACTAAAACAAACCCAAAGGATTATTGGAAAGAAATCTCACAAGGAGGAATAGTGGTTACAGGACTCAACACAGCTCTGAATCTTTAATGGTCAAGAAATTATATCAAAATTGTGTTTTGTTGTCTTCTAGATTCAGACATTTTCACATCTATATATAATAAAATATTAACATCAACATAGTACAGGTCTAGTTCCTGCAGCTAAGAACAGAACTTCCAGGAAAGTCACTACCAATTTATGAACGCTTTTGTGTCAGGTAAAAAACTGAAAATTGCCTTTAACAGCAGCTGAGACCTTTGAACACCTTCAGGTCTTGACTTCCAACTACTATCAGCACAGAATGTGCCACCAACACCTGTCAAATGCCCTTCTGTGCAGCTGATATCAAATTGTTTGACACTTAGCAGTTTAGTGCTAAGCTGCATTTTTTAATTGAATAAATTGATTGAAAGAATGTAACATTAGTACTGGCAAGGCTAGAGGTGCCCAGTAAGGATTAAGCACACTGCTGCCATCACCCGCAGGGTCCCCTGGCTCACAGCAGCACTCACGATGTTCCAGTCCCATGGCACATATATAATGACTGATTTTCATTGGGCACATTAAGTAATGTGCTGAGATTGCAAAGTGGAGCCTGTGGATGCAAGAGGATTAGTACAAGCATTTTCAAATTAATGATTACTGTCCTGGGTAATCCAAAAGTTTATTGTGTTCCATATCTATCTGCGCCCAAAATTGGTACTGTCTCTCTAAGACCCAGGGAGTCCATGAGATTCCAGCAACTTTGTAACTAGTGACTATTACTGTTATTTTTTACCTGTTGCAGTTTCATTTTTTTAGTAAACTGTTATTTTTTCACTTATATCTGCTCTTATTCGTCACTCCTTGTTGGTGGAGAGGGACTGGTTAAAACTAAAGGGGAAGTAACTCATTTTAGAGCATCCACCTCTAAAAATGTCTTAAACCAAGACAATTACATGTCCTTATATGTACTCGAATTAATAAAGAAATACTGAGCTGGGACGAAAAATTGAGATCTTGGGAACAAATATCTGAGGATAAAAAGAAAAATGTGCAAGTGTCTTCTGATCTACACATAACACTGAAGTGATTTCTCATTTTGCAAAATAATTAATTTTAAATGTTTAAGCATTGATGAAACTTCAAGGCAAAAGTGATGTTTAGAAAATGCAATGCGAAAAAAACATTAGGTCTCTGATTATTTTGGTAAATAAAAGTGTAGGGAAAATATCTCATGAAACTTAGGCCAATATTTAATGAAATGTATCCATACATTTTGTCTAACATTTTAATTCTCACGTTACTTTTGCTCCTAGAACATGTAAGTGAACTATAGCTGATGCTGAACAGAAATATGATAAAATGTCATTTTACGTCTTTTTTTGTTTGGATTTGGGATCCATATTTGCTAAGAAACTGTTATAATCAAAGAGAATATATATTTGATAAATCTTTCTCAGGAAAATTTTTTATATCCTGATTTTTCTAGGGCTTATTGTTCAAGAAAAAAAAAATCCAACAAGAATTCAGGGCTGCACTATTCAGATAATATTTATCAATAATATTGCAATGAAATATGTAGGGTTGGAATCAAAGACTTTTTAATGGGTTGAAAACAAATACACCATTGGTGTGGAAATGGAAAATTTATCACTAAGAGTACAGAAAAGCACCATCTTTGATGCTAATAGTGAAAAGGGTTGGGGAAATGAGGAACAGTAATGCAACTTTAATACATTTGCATGCTGTTATCTCATTTAGTAAGTATAGATAAGCATTTTGTACCTTCTTTATTGTGATCAATCCAGCTTTCAAAGTGATTCTGCACCACAGCAATCATCCACTGCAAAAATCCAGAGCATGATTTATTTGTTTTATAAATATTAACAGACACAATATAACTTTTTAAGAAATAATCTGATTACATTTTTTTGCTGTAAATCACAACCATAACCTCAGGAGTACATTTTCTTAGTGACAAACACACACAAATTCAAGGACAGCTTATTATTTTGTACAATATATTGAGGAAAGCTTTCCTTCCAGCTCAATAAAAATGATGTATACTAATATCTTACCTTGTAATTAAACCAAAGAGACAAACATAATTGTACAAATCTTATAAACCCACATTACTGGATTTCTCAGCTGCTCTGTTTTCTCTTTATTTCTCTGTTGAGTTGTTTCCTTAATGATTAGATTTGTATTGATGATCATTTCCCATTAATATATTATGCAAAATTATGTTATATCAGTGGTTTTTTCACACTATTTCATTCCTGCTTAAATAGATTAAATTTTTTATGCAAAGACAGCTGCAAATTCAGATGACTGCTAGAATAGTAGAATAATGGTCAATATCTATATTAAGTTCATGTTTTAGTTTATACACTGTAGCAGGCTGCAAAACATATGTAAATGCATGTAAAACATACATTTATTTTTAGCTCTATAACAGGTTTGTCTGAATGATTTTTGCTTGTGATTAATTTGTAAATAGCTTGTTAAAAATATAAACCAGGAAACATTGTTTTGTTCCACCCACAGGGTGAATTTCTGTTATTTGATTAATTTCACTTTTGCATTTGGCTTTCCAATGCAAATGCACTTTTTCCAGTAATTTTTTTTAATATAAATAATTTCTACTAAAATAGAAATCAAGTTTAATCAAACAGTGTATATATAAACACGTAAGAATGCATTTAGCATGATTGTGCAGTGGAATATCTATGAGCAGATTACATTTCCTAAATCTCATTAATTATTGAAAGAAAATTACTTTTGATGACTTTCAAATCTGCAGGTTTCTTGTAAAGCTTTCTCTGTGACTATATAAATAGTAAACAGAAAAATGTGTGTTTACTGACCAGCAAAGTAGATATGCTTTCCAGCACACCATGTAGTCCTATTTTAATTTTGCCCTGGTTTATTCACACAAGTACCTTTCATGCTGAAGCCCAGCTACAGAAGAGAAAGCACAGTGTATGCCCCAGCATGGACTCAAGGCTGGACTGTGCGCGAGAATTCGAGAGTTAGAAGAGAGCGCTGGGCTAGATGTGATCTCTGCTGCTCAGATGTCATTGCTCAAGGTAACACTGTGTTTTTTCTTTTCTTGCCTAAGCATGCAATACTTCTGGTGTGAATATTCATGTTTTAAAAACACTATGCACTTCATAAATGTGAAGTTAAATTTACACAAGTACTCTCAGGAAAGTTCAATATTTAACTATCAGATAGTCAGATAGTGAAATACTCAGGGCAATCAAATAAGGTGAAAGATGAGTATAGATAAACCAAATAATTTTTAAAAGTTTACTACTAATGTTTGCTGTTTATTGTTACATGATAGTGCCTGTGAATCTCACAAAATCCTCTAACATCATATGAGCACTTTTATCTCCACTGGGAAGGACATCTCCCACAGATCCTAGCAAAGTTTGTTCCCTTATAATCTTGTCAGTGTATTTGGGACAGTGTTGCAGTTTAAAGAATGCTCCTCATAATCAGCTGTCTTGCTGTTGTCTATTTGACTTTACTTAAAAGAACAAAACCAACTCTTGTAAAAATAAGGAAGTACCATTTTAAGATTTGCATCAGGCAGGTGTTGCGAGCAGACTTTTTTTCACTTTGATTTTATGCTGGAATTCATTTGCTGCCCTGAACGTACTCAGAGATACTGACAGATATTCAGGATGTGTGTATGACCACATCCAAACGCAGAGAGGCCAAGCTGAGTGCTATTTCTCTCAGCTAGAAACAGGGACCTGTGGATACACAAAGACATGATGGAAAGGTGGCAGAAGCTTCTGGAAGGAAGAAGCATCTGTTTATCAGTCTGTTGATTGCAGGTTTGCCTTCTTAAAGGCTGGATATGGATAACTACCCTGGCAACATGATACCCAAGTATGCTGCTACAAACTGATAGCCCTGTTTAAGTGTCTTTCTTTTCACTTCTCCAAATATTGCTTGGATTTGTGAACTAAAATTAATATCTTATCTGGAACCACTTGCTTTGTCATCTTTGATGAGGAGGGCTACATATTTGTAATCTTGGCTTATCGTATCAGTTCGTGCACTGCACAGAAAACTGCAGAGAGGTACCCATGGGAAGGAGGAATGCCATTACCCTCTTAAAAGAGCTTATTAACATTATTTCATTGGATATGCAGTTTTTCCATTTCTTTGACAGTCTGCCTGTTAGCATTCCTGTCGGTATTGCCAGACATCCCTCAGAACCACCCGCCCACACTTTGAACGTGTTGTTCTGCCAGCTCCTGCAAGGAGTATTCCCCAGTAGAGAATAACTTCCTTGTTTAATCTACAGAAGCAGTAAAAATGTAATACCATCCTAGGTCTTAGGAGCTCTTGAATTTTAGTTCTACTTCACTCAGATAATAGAGGAATCTTCTTTTCAGAATGAAAAACAGTGAGCCTAATTTCAGAGTAACTTTTATGTTCCCTTTGACTAATGTTTAAATTTTGTCCTATCAAAAATTAGAGAAATCTACTTGCTCTTGTCTTTTTTTGCCACTTTGTTGTAATATACCACCCAAGATCCAGCCACTGTGCCCCCATCTATTTAATCTGACAAGCCACATATAAAGATTCAGTTCAGTGTTTACCACAGTATGAAAGTTATAAAGCTCTGAAAAATGTGGTTTCAAACATAATAGAAATGGTGACATACCCTAACCTATTGTGGCAGTAACAACACCGCTATAATATAAAAGGTTACTAAGACATATTGGCAGTCAAGGCTGCTTGCACTGCTATGATTGCTCTTTTTATAGGTATGGTAATGCAGCTCAGTTCCCAAGTATCACATGTTGGCAAATGAGGGTATAGTAGTCAGGAAATATTCTTCCACATGAAAGGACTTTTTTATTTGCATCTTAAAGCACTGGTAATGACATTTTCTGAGCTACAAGGCCAAGTCTAGGAGAAGCTACCAGTCCAATCAGTGTTAAGTTATATCTCTCATTCTAGGAAAAGTGCTGTTGAGAAGAATTGTTTAATGTTGTTCAGCAAAAGGCTAAAGACAATCAAGGGTGAAGAGTGACAAATTTTGAGGTATGATAATGTCTTTTCTCCAGAAACAGAGAAGGAACTTCTGCAATATGTGATGCTGATATGCCAAGTACTGCCAACATACAAAGAGAAAAGTGATAAAGAGGATACTATATTTAAAGTGTCAGCATTATGTTCACTGGGAATAGACTAAGGAATATGTAGTTGGAAAACAGAGGAATATAAAAATCTCTTATATATCTTGCTAGTGAAATGAAATTTTCAAGGATGCTTACTGCTAAAGATTACCTACTGCATAAATAAGTATGCAACAAGTGAAATTAAAAGAATAGTAATAAAATAGTGTAATTACCCAGGTTCCAGAGAGCAAGAGAAGATAAGAAAGAAATCTGCCAAAGAGTGGGGCATTTCAATAACCATTTTGGCATAGACATAGAGAAAGTCTCCAAGACTACCCACCCACAGCTAAATAAAAGAGCCCAGAAAGCTAAAATCATTCTGCACAGTGCTGAGTCCTGGGTGACCTCCAAGTCCATGCAAATAGAACCTTGTGTTTCTGAGTCATGTTTCTCATTCCTGCTGTTTTCTTAAGCTTAAAGGTCTGAAATATTTTAAGGGCTAATTTACAGCCCCTCACAGTGGCATGTTAGCAGTGTGAAACTGATGGTCCTTGCTTTTGAGGTGTGTTGTGTTTTACTCCACTAAGTTAATGATTAAGAGACTATAGTTGTTTTAGAAACTCCTGGAACAGTTTTGGAGACCTGTCCTGTGAGGAGAGAAGCAAAACCTCATTCAGCCTCATGCATATTGATTTTGGAAATTTTCCCTCTTGCATAAAATCTCCCAACCCTTGCCCAGCCATCTCTCAAAAAGTGCTAATTGACCTGGGTCATTATCATGCCAGTTTTGTGCCAGCTATTTTGCACCAGGCATGATCACAGTCCAGCACTCTACCTCATGCTTACCCTCTTTTTAGCAACAGAGTTTAAAAGTCTAAATACATTAATTCAAAAAAATCATATTAATGGAATAACTGGCACACAATCCATGAGTAATTTTAAAATTACTTTTCTATGATTCTCCTGCATGTCATTTTTTTGGTGAAGCTTTTATTTGTCTTCATATAATATCTTGCCTTCTAGAAAAACTGACCAAGTTTCTCACCCAAGGTCTTATTCATTCATTATCTCCCATTTGAGTTGTGGCTATACTTCAAGATTCTGATCATCTTTATCTTTCAGGACCCTAATGAATGTTTATTGGTATTAGAAAGCTACATTAGTTTTTGTGTGCCAGTCACTGCAAGTACTGCCATCAACAATGACATTATGTCCTCCAGCAAACACAAACTGTGAAGACTAGGAGGTCCTGTGTGACCAGGCTTCAGCTGTGTCATTCCTATTATTACAGATGGGTCTGAAACTTTTTTAATTTCTAAACTTCCTTACAACAAGCAGTAGTCATTATTTCCCCAGTGAGAACAAAATATCAGGATATACAGTGGGTTAATTACTCAACAAGTTAATTTTTCATCCAAGGAACAACAAATATGGTGAAAAATAAACACAAGTTGACAGTGTAACACATCAGAGTAGCAGCACTTACAAGCAGTTAACAGGGGGCCACGGGTCTTTCTTTCAGCATTTGCCAAGTTCCTACTGAAACAAATCTATAGAGCAAAAAGATGTTCCCTCTCCACAGCTCTAAAGCTCTGTCAGTGCACCCCAAAGCCGGTGCTGGCTCATTTTTAGTATTGCAGACACCTGTGAATTCCTCAATTTGTGGTAATGAATTGTAAAATGAAAGCTACACAGAATGATATTGGCAGGACACAAGACATCTAGAATAATCTTTGATGTCTCTTATACTTTCTGCTTTTTCTTTCTGTTTCCTCCTTATGGACAAAGCTGTAAATCAAAAATTTTTCTTCAAGACAAACCTATTCAGGATTTTTCAACAAGCCACCTAACAAAAAGCAGACAAAGTCAGATCAGGTGACCTGTGAAAACAAATTTTGAAGGCGAGGTGTACAGACTATTACTAACTGCACTCATGAGGAATTTATGTCTTTACCCAAGGCCCATCTTTCAGAGAAAGCAGTAAGTATAAACCTGTGTTGTGTGACAGACAAAGGCAATAAAAATAAATATATATGGATGAATGGAAAAAAAAGTAAGCTTTTTAAAGAGCAGGAGTGGAAAAAATACTTTGGCCATTCAATACAGAAAAAGGGCAGGGCTTGGTGAAAAGAGAGGGAAAAACAGGAGAGACAATATTTGAACCATATGAGTTGACAGAAAGAAAAAGATTAAATATACCACTTTACCGTCATCTTCTGTAATTTTACATGCTGATTTATTCCAATTATATACAAAGGATACTGTCCAAGATTTCCCAAGTACTGGGAGTATGAAAGAAAGGAATAAATTGTGAAACCCTTGAAGAACAGGCATCTGCTGATGACAAGAGACTCCTCACTCCAGAGCTGGGCAGAAGGAGAAGCCACCAACAAGAGAACAGCTCCTGCCAGGTGTGCACAGCACAGCTGTCAAACAGCTGCACATCCCTGTTGACCAGCAGGTTCCTGTGCAAAACCTGATTATGGCACTAGAAATGGTCTGTGAACCATAAAAAAAAAAGAGTTCTCAATTACTTCTGAAGTCATAAAACTGGAACTTACTTTCATAAGACTTAGAATGAAAAAATCTTCATTATCCTTTTCAATAATTTGAGCTGCTATTTTTTTAATCTCGGTCCCTCAAGGCAAAATGGCCTGTCCCTCAAGAGGAGCACCAATGTCATTACCGAAAGGTAAACTGACTGAGCTTCATTTGCACTTTTGTGTTCAGATGTAGCAAAAACTTAAGTAATTGAGATGTGACAGTCTTTTTTTTTCCTACCTAGATCCACGGATCCTCCTTCTTAACTTTAGTACATAAATATATGATGTGTCTACACACATACGTAAACACATTTATCTCTATTTCTATATGCACACAGACACACACATGCACTGCCATTATGCTAAGGGTCAGAAAAGGAATTATTTGAATATCTCATCCATTTTTTTTTTCTCTTCTATCTGCCTACTGAGGTCCCCAAATTGGATTTCACACACTTTCAAGATTTACATCTTTCTGAGCTCTCTTCTTCTGCCTTCTTTTTATTTGCAATTAGCACCAACATAGCCTGCAGAGTGAATTTGTCTTAGCAATGTAATTACATGGCATGTACTTAAATGAAATTAAGTAGTCCTACAATTTATGGTGGAGTCCTTTGACCATTCCTGTGTAAGGATGGTACCAGTGAAGTCAAAAGATCTTTGATAAAAGCAAATAGGTCCTGTTGTGTTCTGTTAGAGATTTAAATCAAGTAGCTACTTTGAAGTGAAGGATTTATATTGACATAAAATCAATATAAGAATCAAAATACAAGCCTCTAAAATGTAAACTATGTCCAAAATTGACACAAGTTATTTAACTCCATTGATTTCTTGGTAGACAATCTGTGAGATGTGAATGGGAAGCATTTTTTCTTTAAACATATTCTTGAAATGCTGTCTGCTGGTCTTGGCTTTCTGGATTTTTTATTTCTGAGTCTTGTGACACGGATACTGGCCGTATCTATTTAATTCCTTCCTTCAGTCATTCATGTGAAGCTGCTTTTTCATTCAGGGGTAGAGAATAACAATATACAATCCCCTAAATATTGGTTCTGAACATCTCTGTGTAGAGAAGTTCTCATGGAGAAACAAATGAGTTCTGAATCTAATAATTTCTAGCTAAAAAAAAATAATTCTCAAATTACGAGTAATTCTAAGGTAAAAGTGCATAGGAGCCCTGACTAACACCATATTCTGGTAATTAACTTTCCCAGGGAAAACAAATGGCATGGTTTCTAGTGTGGAAGTGTGGAAGACACAAGCTCCTACGGTCCCCAGCAGCTAGGTCTGCTGAGCACAATGGCTGTTATTATACATTTCTGGCTGCCTTGAGGAATAACACTGAGCGTGAATTTAGGAAGAGGGAAAGCAATGAAAAATGTATAAACCCATTCTTTAAAGAAGAAGATAATCTCTGCTAGAAGTCTGGTTCATATACAGACAAAAATATGAGCATACAGGAACTTCTTACACTATTAAGCCCCATCTCCTTTTATCGAAGGTAATCAGTTTATAAGACCTGATACATAATCCCATCATTCACTGTCTTAAATGTAGGCAGGAAATACTTACCTGAAAATTAACATGCTAAAGCTTCAACAGGACTGGTGATATATATTTAGTTTGTGAGGGAACTTTCTATTTGACACTTGCAAAAGCACAGGGAAAAAAAAATCAGTGTTCAAGTACTTCAGCATCATGTTCATTTATCATTCGTTTATCAGTCTTGGGGCTATAGACACTGGTATGAAGGGAAAGACTTAAAATAGATCTATCCATAATTCAGTTTTGACAGAAACTCGGTGCTGAGAGAAATAGGTATCCACAGAATAATATGCTTTTGTAAACTGTATAAGCAACTGAGGATGAAGGAAGCTTTTGCTTCATTACCTCAGCAGTTGTGATCTGACCTTTTGGCTGCAGTTGGTAAAAAATTCTTTCTTCTTCTTTGCATACCAGGAATTAACATTTTTCTAAACTCCCTGATCTCAAGCTTAGTAGATTGCAAACAGTTTTTCAATGTCACATTTCTATAAGACTGTTATAGGACAGAATTAATTGCTGCCTGTAGTGGATGCAATTCCATTCACAGCAAGATAAATTGGATTTCTAAACTGCGGTTTCCATTGTGTTACCTCCATGTATCGTAAGAGTTACCCTGATGGGCACAGCAGTGACCCTACTTACTTATACACTGCTTTATGCAGAAAGCATCATCTTGTTTTGCACGCCAAAAGAAAAGACAACAGGAACCCCAAGGTACAACTGTAGACTGCCACCTGTTGGAAAGAGTTTAAACAGAGTCACAGAATTGTTTAGGCTGGCAAAAAGACCTCAAAGACCATAAATGCAAATATTAGTCCCATGCTGCCATGTTCACCACTAAACCACATCTACATGTCTTGAGTACTTCCAGGGATAGTGACTCCAGCACTTCCCTGGGCAGCTTGACCCAACACCTGGCCATCCTTTCAGTGAAGAATTTTTTCCTAATATCCAATCTAAACCTCCCCTGAAATAACTTGAGGCCATTTCCTCTGGTCCAGTCACTTGTCACCTGGGAACAAGACTGAAACCCACCTCTTACAACCTCCTTTTAGGCAGTTGATGCTTACTGGCCTCTAATCAGACACTTCCTGGAGGAGCAGAAAGCTTGACTTCTGCTCATGGATTTAATGATCATTCTGTTTCAATGCTGGAGCTGTATTTTGGCTACTAGGAGCAATAAACTATTGGACTTCTTTTTCTTTGATTCTCTGGCTGGAAGAACTATATTTTTCTCACATAGAACTGTAACTCCTAACATTAATAAGATGTACCAGGCAAATTTTTAGTTTTGATATTTCACAAGCTTATACTGTAATTGAAAGAAAGGAAGAAGCAAGAGGAAAAAAACAGTCCTAACTGTTCTAAAAAGTCCAGGGAGGGGAATTAAAAAGAATGAAATCTTCTGACTTGGCAGGCTCGGAGGTTTGAAAATAGTGGCACAGTTTTGAGCTAGAAACCAAATGTTAATGGTGTGCCCCAGGTAATGGGAACAATATTTTTAAATTTATTCATTAACCACCTGGAAGATGGAACCAAGAAAATCCTCACTAGTTTTGAAACGATGCCACACTGGGAGAAAGGGCTGATATAGCAGAGGGTCATGCNTATATACATATATATGTATATATATATATATATATACATGCTCAGAGGTACCTTGACAGGCTGGAGAAATGGGCAGAGGAACCCCATCAGGTTTAGCAAAGGAAAATGCTGACTCCTGCACCTGGGGAAGGATAACCTCAGATCCCAGTACTGGCTAGCTCCAGCCAGCTGGAAAACTTCTTGACAGAAAAAGCCCTGGTGATCCCAGTGGGCACCAGGCTGTACATGAGCCAGCATTGTACCCTTGCAGCAAACAAGGCAAACAGCCACCTCAGCTCTATTGGCAAGAGCCTTGCCAGTAGGTAGGGAGTGATCCTTCACCTCTGCCCAACACTGGTAAGACACACCTGGAGTATGGGGTCCAGTTCTGGGGTCCCAGTACAAGAAAAGCAGAGGTATATTGGAGCAATGGGCTGTGCTCCAGTGAAGAGTCACGAGGATTGACAACAGGACTGGAGCGTCTGTCACGTGAAAAAAGGCTGAGAGAGCTGGGACTGCTCAGTCTGGAGAAGTGAGGTTCCAGGGGGATCTTATCAATGCATAGTGGAATGGAATAAAGAAGATGGAGTCCAACCCTCTTAGCAGTGACCACTGACAGGACAAGAGACAATGGACACAAATTAAAAGCCATGAAATTTTATCTGAACATAAGAAACTGTGAGATAAATCAAATATTGGAACAGTTTTCCCAGAGAGGCCATGAAGTCCCCATCTATTCTGTACGCAAAACCTCACTTGACACATCCCTCACATCCCCCAGCAACTTGTTCTAGCTGCCCCAACTCTGAGCACAGGGTTGGACTAGGGACATCCAGATATCCCTTCCATCCTCAGCAATTCTGCCATGCTTAAAAAAATGACTCAACTGAAAATCTGAGTGGTTGTGCCTTTTTTTATTAGAGGCAAGTGCTGTTTTGAAAGATTAAGGTTGCAATACTGCAATTCCACAAACAGGTTATTAGTTCAACATAGAAATAAAAAATACTGCATCTGATTTTGTGTAATGAGATACATCTCAAGGATTTAAATACAAACCTGTGGTCTGAAAAATTTGTATGAAGAGTCTGATTCAGACCATGATTTACAGTAAATGTACCAATGGATTATGGGATTCCATTCAAATTTAAAGCAAACTACTGTTATGTACAGAACAGAAATGATCGTTTGAGCCCCTGTATTAAGAAAGAAATTCTTGAAGGATCAGATTATTCAAAGGATTATCAGCAAGGATAAGGACTCATGATTGTACTGGATGATGCTAAACAAGCTTCCTTATAATTTCATATCTAGGTGTTGAAGTAGAAAATGTCTTGAAACTCTCACTTTGTGTGGACACTGGCCAGTGCCTTAACACCACTCTAATGTAGAATGTGTGAATATCAGAGCTCATTCAACATCAGCTATGTTGGCAGAACAGAATTTTCCTGCATCTAGTAGGAAATATACCAAAATTTCATTTTTCTTTAACACTAGCATCAATGACTTTCAATTTTGTGACAATGAAAATCCAATTCAAGAGGGAGAGACATCAGGAAGATTAGGGGAGCTGTGAGGAATCAATGGAGTTTCAAGAAGCAGTAAGACACAGCAGAGTTAACAAGCATTTACAGACTTTCAGAAGGGAGTTTCTCTGCTGCTCCTGGTGCTATTTCAAAGACCAAGAGCAGACAAAATACGTAGGATACAAGTAGCTAAATTTCATCCTGTTGGCTTCCCCTCTGGATTCTTTCCTTTGTATGAAACACTTCACTTGTGATAACAGTTGATAGAGCACTCACTGAGCTCAGTAATTAAATCACTTATCTCAGTTGAAATAAGCTTGATTCACCTAAAATCAACTAAAAATATAAAATCTTAGCAGACAGTACTAGATGCTCTGAATTGCCACCTGCATTTTCATCTGTGGTATTTTACATTATAATTTGCTTACTTGTGCCAGTTCTGTGGTGAACTTCTTTTCTTCTCTGGTCTGCTTTTCTTACTCAAATTGTCCATAAATCACTGGGACTGCTGCAATAAAATTTGACCTTCATAATTCCCAGCTGAAAGGGCAAAAGATTGCACAAGGTTCACTTAGAATGTCTCCTAGATTTACCTTCCCTGATTTGTGTCTGGAAAACACATACCTCCCTGATGTTCCTCACCATCATTTAGACAGATTTTAATGTCATCTGTGTCAGATTACTTGTGTAGAATGCTTGTTCAAATCATGCATCACCGTGACAAAGACTCTTTCTGCTTGACAAAGAGTTCCAACAAGTGTGATTTATTATAACTTTATTAATCTGCCTCAGATTTTTTCACTCAACCTTTTTCAAGGCATATGTGTGTCATCTTCTAAGGAGCTGTGACTGTGGTAGTTACAGGAGAACTTCTTAACTCTTTCATTTTATTGTTATCTAAATGTATTTAGCTCTCTTTCTTTCAGACAAAGAATTAATGAGCTACGACTCACACAAATCACATCAGAGGTCAAATCTTTCTCCCAAACTCACATGAAGAAATCTCACTGAAGTTAAAGCAAATTGAATATGTGACTAATGAAACCCTGTTACAGAGCAGTTACAGCTGACCTTTTTTCCTCTCTGATATCCCTGGAAGGCTACAGGAAGCACTAGAAACCCAGATCTTTACCTTGTCCACAGAACAAGGCAAGCAGGCATGACAGTGTCTCCTAACTGCAGGATAACATATGCAGACTGCTGTGAAGGTTGTGAACTTGGTCTGTTCTGAACTCAGAGTGAGGAGCAGTAGATGAGATTGGAGTCCTCAGACACTCTCCTTAATTTCTCTTAAGATGAAGCTTGTACATTCGAGCACCTTCAGTGACAACAGTTCTTACATGATTGAAGTGATCTACCACAAAGAGATGGATTCCAGAACACTTAAGGCAAGTCTAACAGCACACAAAACCCACCAACCCAAAAATGAGGTACTTCCTTTTGGAGTCAAGGTTTACAAACTTGTCTTGCACATTATAGTCTGCCAGTAAGTATGGAAATGGTTCAAAGCTTCACCATAGGAGTTTCAGGCTAGATATTGGGAAATATTTCTTTACTGATAAGATGGTCAGACACACAGAACAGCCTTAGTAGACAGGTGCTCAATGCCCCCAGGCTGTGAGTGTTCAAGATGCATTTGGACAATTCCCTTAATAATATGCTTTAACTTTTGATCAGCCCTGTAGTGGACAGGAAATTGGACTAGATGATCACTGTAGGTCCCTTCTAACTGGCACTGTTCTGGTTTGCTCTATTCTGTTTTAGTCTATTCTATTCTAGCTTAGTCTAGCCTAGTCTACAGATCCCATATTTTTAAGGTCTGTGTTTCAGACCTTTTGGTCTAAAAATGCTTTTAACTTCATTTTCTCTTTTTCAAACTGTGCACCAATGCAGACTTTTCTCCCACAAACTGTGGCCTCCTTGTGCCCATCACTCCAGACCACTGCTATTGCTACCATAATTCTCATTTCTTCTGGATCCTAAGGGAAGATTCAGTTTGGGACAACTCACACCAGGATGAGTGAGGTCAAGACAGACTACTACAGAGGACTCAGGATAGTTTCAAATGGAAAATGTGAACGATTTCTGAACTGGGATTGACACACACCGGGGTAGGTGTGAGACAGAAATAGTGGACGATGCTGGGGTTGAAGACAGGTAGTGCTGAAAGTGAGGAAGTTGATGGGTACAAGGTGACCCACATGCTGATGGAAGGGTACTGGGACAATGTGGAAAATTCCTTTTCATGGCAGATCTCCTGGCTGTCACTTGTGAATGTGACAGAAAAAAAAATTACATCTATTCATTGAAACAAGGAGAGGACACAGAAACAACAACAACAAAAAATTATACATCTTTTGTGGGCCAGATTATGAAAGAAAGCAAAGGCTTCTCAGATTAGTTTTTTGACGCAAAGGTCTTTTGTTTGATTTTTAGTCATAATGGGCTAGATATGTATAAAAGAAGTTTTCTTTTAATGCTTTTTTGTTTAGATACTCTTCTCTATGCTTCTTTGACAGTGTTATAAAATATAATTTTGTTTAATTNGTGTGAAACTTACTTTTGGTAAGTTTACAAAGGTATATTTTTATATTTTTTTTTTCTTTAATATGAGCTCTCTAGAGATTCAGGTATTGTAAATCAGAGATTTAATGGAAAAGTTCAGCAGAAATTAAACAAAATTATATTTTATAACACTGTCATAATGGGCTAGATATGTATAAAAGAAGTTTTCTTTTAATGCTTTTTTGTTTAGATACTCTTCTCTATGCTTCTTTGACAGTGTTATAAAATATAATTTTGTTTAATTTCTGCTGAACTTTTCCATTAAATCTCTGATTTACAATACCTGAATCTCTAGAGAGCTCATATTAAAGAAAAAAAAAATATAAAAATATACCTTTGTAAACTTACCAAAAGGTAAACCATTCACACTCCAGCACAGGTGCCTTTAGAAATAATAAATATAGCTTTCAGCTCCATCTGACATTCAGTATTTATGGGGAAACTGGGATGAAAAGCTAGTTTTGTGGTAAATTCACAATAATGTACCACACAAAAATGTTTCAAAGAGTTGTATCACTAAATAGTGTTAGCAGCTACTGAGAGTCAGTAGCACACTAATCTTCCCAGCATTTGTTTTATCACATATGTTTATTTTAATACAAGTCTGAGACTGAAATTGTGATTTGTCTCCAGTGGGTCAGACTCTGCAGAAATACATACAAAACTACAATGCATGCTTATAGTCAAAAGCTTACATCCTCTAAAGACCCAAAAAACAGACACAAAGGTTTCAGAAAGCCTCAAAACATTCAGGCAAAGTTACTGTGATCATTACTCTTATATACCATGTTACTTTATCATCCTAATGTTGTGGATTAATAGCTTCAAAAAAGTAATTCTGTAGTTTCTTTGCGTCCTTTATGGACTAAGTGCTGTTCAGCAGAGAAGACCACATTAAGTTTATTTTCACTCTAGCAGAAAGGTTCAGATTTTCCTAAGATATGACATTTGCTTCATGTAAGGAAAAGGAAAAAGTGATTGCAATAAAATAAAGGAATAGATATAAAAGTATGATAGTAAGAACCTGTGTAGGAGTGAAAGACAGAAAGTGAAAAGAGAAAATCTTTTATCTTACACATTTTATGAAAAGGAAACTTTAGTTTAAATGAATTCAAAACAAACAAAAAAGAAACAAAACTTTATTTTGTTGTAATAAGAAGGGAACATGAAAAATTTATTATCTGGCTAAATTGAAACTGGAATAAAAACCTAACTGTGCTTTTTATTTTCCAATTTGCAAAATCTTTCATTTAGAGAATTAGCTTCAAATTAATTGAATAGTTTATATGCTACTAATGATAATATCCTATGGTTATACAGCCAAATATATCCTTAAAATAATGGGCAGGTTTTATATGAGAGCCATAGCCATAGTAAATTTCAGCAGATGGAGAATCCTATTTTTAATCATCAAAGCACTTAACAAGGAAAATGAAATCAACGTCTGAGCACTTATCTTGTAGAAATTTATGTACGTTTTACACTTGCTGTTATGCACCCAAATGACACAATCCAAGACTATGACTTCATTTTTCCCGTAATGCAAAAAAATCTACAAGCCATTAATTGTTTAACTGGTAGGATCTAACATTACAAACAACACAGAGTTGAAGAAGAGAAGACACAAAATACAAATTAATACCAACTATGCCAAAGGTAAAGTCTGGACATAATAGTCATAACAGCATATTGCATTTTGCGTGAAAGCACACAGAAAATTCCACAGAAGTTGCATAGAAGCATTATAAATGTGACAAATCCTTGTCAAAATGGTAGAAGAACTCTTTAAAGTTCACAAAAACAAAGCAGATTAAATACAGTGGAGCAAAACATATCATGGCCCAGGGCTAAATGACAACTTTTCTGACAGCTGGATGTGCCAGAGGAAAAAAGTCCTCTCAAGGATGTGAAGGCACACTTGCCTAATGGAACTTAATAACCAGCTCCTACTGTGAACTGGCTGGAAACTAGAAATTCTGCTTGACTGGAAATTCTGATTACTTTTGTTTTAAATTTGTCCTGAAATAAAAAGAAAACAAAAATACTTTCTTTTCCTTTCCCTATGGAATGAGGATTTTCAATCGTCTTTAATTAAAAAAAGGAATTTTTAAAAAACTTTATTCAAGATTTTGGGGTTTTTTTAATTATTCTAAAACCATAGTGGACCACAAAAATAGGAGTTTGGGAGTATGGGGTTTTTCTAAAATTAGACGCAAAAGGAGGTTTTGTGGACTCTGGGTGTATGGAAAGTTCACCTCTGTTGACAAAGGGGAATCTGACAATTGGCTCCACACTCCTTTTTTTTTTCTCTTTTCTCCTTTTTTATATCAGAGTGAATTTTTTCTATCCTACTTGAAATTGCTGCAGGAAAGTCTACAATTTAAAACATTTAATTTAAAAACATACTGTATAGATAAAGTTTAGTTTATAGGTATAGTGTATTTGGCCAATTGAGGTAACTTTTCATTATTTGCTTGAGCTCCCCCATTTTTTCCAGACGGGGAGCTACCAGGAATTAAGTTCTGTATGTTGGAAATAGCTGCACAGGTTGATGTGCAAACATCACAGGTTTTACTGGCAGGAATTCTTGGGAATAGTTCTGCTGTAAAACAAAAGAGGCACTGGTTTCAAAATGTACAGGTGTTTATGCATGTTTTTCATTATTTTAATTTTGAGTATTAAAATATGCAGCGGTGGGGAAAGAAAGCTTAGATGTTCTTCTTGTCATTTTTTTCCTTTTAATAAAGCTGAATGTTTATGTAGACTAATTTCTATTTCCTAGGTATCAGCCGTAATACAAAGATGATACTGAAACTTTCTTGACACTTAATGTGCAGTCATTTCTCTTCTCATTATTGCCTTACTAGTCAATCTGACTTGTTTATGGTCCATTCAAGTAATTTATAAAGATAAGAAATTGCAAAAGTCATTTGGAAGCCTACAGACATCCCACATGGTAGAACTTCAAATGGATGTGGTATTTATCCTGTCAAATAAACTGCTATATATACACCATTTCTTTTGCAATTCTTGATTTTATTTAGCCACGCACTTATTGATGAGTCAGTGTGGAGATCTTTGTCAATCAGCCTGTTATTCCATCATTGCTGATATTCTGCTCTTCAAATAAGCATTTTCAGGGAGGAAAAATAAATTGGAAAAAAAAAAAAGTCTGTAAATGCATCAGATGACAAAAAAGAGACAATAAATTGGCAAATTTTAAAATGTGATTAAGAGAAGCCCAGTCTGTGACAGAAGTACGTTTCATATGTGAGGGATAGTTTCAGTAGATGACCTAAAGCCAAATGAGACAGACTTAATGCAATGAACACTCAACATAAATCATGCCAGATCAAGGCCTATAAATGCCTCTGGAACTGTGTGTGATATCCTTCTGCTTCTCATTAAGGCGCCCCTTTGCAAACTGCCCACTGTCAGTATCGCTTGTAAATTGACAACCAGCAAAGATGGGCTAAGTTTGAGCAGGCTCCTTAAAGATGAGTTTCAATACCTTGCAACACCTTGGCAAGTTGCAACACTTGGTAAGTTGGCACATCCACAGATGGCTTTGCTGTCTCAGGACTAAGCTGATAACAGGCCAGAGCAAAGCAATAGTGAGTAACCACTGCTCTGCTAATTAGAAGTCACGCTGGAGTTTAATGCTTTATTCAGACTGTAAATAAGTAAAGAGACATGCAGAAAAGCTACCAATAGCTCTTCTGGTGACACTTGTACAGATGGTTTGAGCACTGAGGATGGCATATTTATACATATTTATGTGCATATTATCTTGATGTGAAGAATAAAATATTTTCTGCCTGTGAGATATTATCTTGCCAGAGGCAAAGAAGGAAATCAGAGAACACTGCTAGAGGAACGGCTGAACAGTGACCTCTCTGTGGAGCCTCCCAGTAAATGATTCAACACAGCAACCAGGTTATTCCCCAATGAAGAAGTTACTGGCCTAATACCCAACTGTATCAGAGAGGTTCTTTAACATGTTGGTACAGAAAATGTGAAAAAGGAGCATCAAACTTCAGCTTAACTGTTCAAGATAAACCTCTGGCAGACAGAGAAGGAACGGCTGCAGCTGTACCTGTTATATTTCCTTTCTTGATCCATGCATGGAACTAATCTGGATCTACAGGGGCTGCAGAAAGATATTGTGAATGAAACATTTTACTATATTAATTACCTAGATGCCATGTTCCACCTGGCTAAGACTAGCAAAGAGTTTGGGATATTTTTAATTCCTCATTCCAAGGTATCTGGCACCTATTGGGTTAACAGAAGGGAATGATTCTAGGACAAAGGCTCCTGCAGGCAGCTAGGGCAGGAAATGAGATACCCTCATCATCCCACCAGCACAGTACATATCAAGCAGACAGCAACTCTGCATTTGAAGAACAAGTTTTGGCCTAGTGAGTAAATGATATACAAAAATGTGAAGGAGTGTGACCTAACAAGTAATGTTGAGGACACTCATGGAGGTCAAATTGCCTCTGAAATGCTAAAGAAGCTGTCCCACATGATGGCCACGTCCTCAAAAAACTACTTCTATGTCCCATTCCACTAAATTTCTGCACTTTGTGTTGATATGTGACAAGGGCATTAGTCTGCAGCCTGATAGGTTACTTCCTGAGAACATAACATTACAGATGACACCAAGAGAATTTCAATCAAGAAAGTAACATATTTTTGATCTTTCTCCTTCTCAAGCTTCAACATCACACAGTAGAAATTGTAGTATATTGCTAAGTATTCAGGGACTGTGTTTTTACAGCAGGGGCTAGAACCAGGCATGATGCTGTGCTGCTCTGTTTCAGAAGGAATTCTGAAAAACACAAAAATTTATATGATCAGGAGAAACTCAAGGTGAGATCAGTAAAGGGCACCTCATCCATAGGTACAATATACCTTTCTGCAGAAAACATCTCTTTTCTGTGCGGTACCACAACATTTGTGTAGTACTTCTGTTGCTAAAGACCATACTCCTTCCTAATTTCCTCCCATCTGGTTACAGACCAGTATAGGACACTGCTCACCAAACTTCTTCATTTCCAGGCTACATCAGAACTCCTCCAACCTCATTCTCTCTATCCTAAGCAAATATTTAAAAATTTCTTAATAATACCTGGAGTAGAAGGAAGGGAATTTCCAATCAGAACTTAAGTTACAGTCTGGGCTTTTTTACCAAATACTCTAATTGATAATAAGAAAAAATATAGAAAAATAGGAGATGGAATTTCTGAAGACAGCATTGAAAGGGGTTAACAAGTGTTTCTTATCCAGTTACCTCAGGGTTATCTTTACTGCCCATAAACTGGGCAGAGGAAGAAAGTCACATAGAAGGTCAGACAAAATCTTAAAAAAAAAAAAAAAAAAAAAAAAAAAGAAGAAAAAAGAATTGTATTAAATTTTCATGTTAACGATCTCTATTTCTCAAAAGTTTCTTCAGACTGGTAAGTCCGAGCCAGGATTTTTCCAAGTGTAACATTTTTGTACAGAAGCATTTAGTCATAATATGTCATGCTACCTTTGTCTACATGTATATGTGTAGCCAAGTCCTTTGAAACAAAGATTCAGGTGCACAAACCACAGGCTTAGGAAATCTGTTATCATTTGTAGAAAACTAATCATGCAAATTCCTGCCTGCTAACAGAGATGCATGTTTAGGTAAGGCCTCATAATGGTCTCTTTATGTGGTCAGGATGGACTGCTATAGTCTGTTTTTAGAATAGTGAGCGCCGAGAAACATCTAATGTTGACAAAAATCTCTAGTGTGTGCGCAGTTTTTGTGTGCTTATACAAAATAAATACTAAACCAGTAGATAAGGACTTTATGCTTCATGTTGCAGCTTTTTCTATCCCACCTTAACAGGTAGTCTACAGTATTTGAACCTTGTTTACATCTATTTCAAATTCCTGTTTCAAAATTATTGCTGGCAACCATCCCCAGCCAGAAAGCTTGCTGGCTTATAAATCCAGTTTTCGAGTAATACTCATAGCAACTAGGCAAAACATCAGTTTTCAGTTTATAAGTAATTGTTTAATTCAACTAGTAGAATTTAAGCTCACTTTACAGAACATTTTGTTTTGGTTTTCAAAATACACATTTGCCAGTCACTAGACAATAACAATTGTTTAATGGCATAATTAATTAGGCTTTGATTTGCAAGACATATGACTCCAAGTCATATGATTTCCAGGATTCCCATAATTATTTTTTATTCAGGTTATAAAATCCCATGCCACATTAACCAGCAAGGCTGGGAGAGAATCCAAAGACAAATTTTAACTTCTTATGATTTAAAAAATCTTATTGTCCAAACTCTGTCCAACTCTTGATTTAGTAGACAATTTGCTATGCAGATATTTCAGCTACTTGGAGTTGATGGGATTCAGCAGACATCAACAAACCCAAAAGTTGCTGCATTTCATGCAGGCCTTGAAGGGTGTGTTAGAAAACCTTTCTCAGCTAAAGAGAGCTCCTTTAGACTATTCTATGTTCCTTTAGAGAACCTTTAGACTATTGCACACACATATTTTTCCAATGCTTATTGCTCTTAATCTTCTTACTGCACCTCAGCTTTAGTTTCCCCCAGTTAAATCTAAAAAAAAAACCAAAACCCAAAAACCCAACAGATTTTTTTTGAAAAAATTATTATTTACATGAAGAGCACTTATTTTTAGGGAAATCTTAAAAACCCAGGACTGAACTTCTGTTTATAGGTGGCAACTCCTCAAGTGTTCCTTCACAATATACAGATAACAAATTTTTCCCTCAACTCAAAGACAACATTCAGAGAGGGTATTTCTCCTGTACAACAGAAACCCAACGTATTGAGAGGAGGAATTTTACGTCAGCTAATAGTATTAATTTTAGATAACCCAAAGGAAGCAACTATTGAAGATACGGAGCAGAACTAGTCAACTTACTCTGTGAGGTTTTCCGTACTCGAATTTAAATTCTTTGTATAGGAAAGGAAAGGAAAAAGCATGCTTTTGATGCATATTCAATAACAAAATCTGTAAAAATATCATCATAATTACCTTTTGATGTAAAAAATTAAATTTTTGAGGAAAACTCTTTTTATTTTCAGTACACACTAAGTGCACAGAGATGTATCCAGACCAAAAGCATAGCAAATTCAGCTGACTCTTGATTGCACATGGAGTCTGCATACACTCAAAGTTAAGTAGAATCCTGCCTATCAATTCATGATTTCTATCTATGTCCATACTATTCAGATGCAAATTTTCTGAGCCTACTACACAGGAAGAGGTAAATTTTATTTACTTTTAAAGTTTTTA
The DNA here is from genome assembly GCA_013397975.1 of Machaerirhynchus nigripectus. Classification (NCBI taxonomy): domain Eukaryota; kingdom Metazoa; phylum Chordata; class Aves; order Passeriformes; family Dicruridae; genus Machaerirhynchus; species Machaerirhynchus nigripectus. Next base: position 216,723 of record VZRQ01002390.1, on the reverse strand, counting down.
AGCAAGTTAATTTTATGCACTTACTCATTTGCTCATTATACACTCACATACTCACACCCACTTTCTGAGAGGCACCGTTCCTGTACTCCTAGGTGGTTTGCCCACAGAGAATGGGGAGCAGTGGCTGTCAATACATCTCTGGGACTCTCTGTGACTGGCAATGAGGAACTAGTGTTTAGACAGATTTTTCCTTCACTTTAGGAGTTGTTGGCTGTGGTGGCATCTCCCTTACTGAAAAATTGGCTTATTGCATGTATCGGAAACCATGTTGAAAGCACACTGCTTTCCCTTGTTTGGAATATATGTTTGAAGTATTGTCTTGTAGTAAATTTTCCTGCTGGGCTAGAGGGAAAAAGAAATAGTAAATTGGGCACACTGCAACCTTGCCACCATCCTCCTGGTGTGTGGGTGCAGGGACTCCTTGTTGGGCAAGATATCTGTGCTGGGGGTTTATCAAAATGCAAGTTGTGTGACCTCAGCACAAGCATCGCTTTCATCAGTCTTACTGCCAGGAATGGGTGCTGGCAATAGTGTCATGACATAAGGGTCCCTCAGTGTCAACACAGATTATTCTTTCAGCCTTTGTGATGTTTCACTTCTGGTGCTGATTCATTCACTTAATTTATGTTAGTTTTAAAATTTTTCTTAGAAATCTCTCCAGCTATGGAAAAGTTGAAAAATATGACATATAGCTAGGGAAGCTTTCCATGGTCTTAAGTCCTTCAAAATGCTGACCAATATCTAAAACCAGCAGTTTGTTGATGGTTTGAAGAGTATTTCTTATTCTACCCGTCTTGCAATGTGTGTGCCTTTATTATCTATTAATATTTTACTGTCATTCTTTTCAGTTAACATTGATTCTAGCAAGTATCCTGGGTTTTTAAGTTTGACTTTCCATGTTAATATTTTAATTTTTATCTTGTGCTAAGACCTTGCCTTTTATAGTCTAACACACTTTATATCAGCAAAGATATCAAGAGTTTCCTGCTCCATTTTCTTTTCTCTTGATTATTAACAACTTAAGGCCAACACCATCACAATGCATGTAACTTGTTGCCAGGTGTTCTGGTTTTAGTGATGTGAGAGAGGGAAGGATTGCTGGCTTGAAACATTTTGGGTGCATGTGTGGCAGAAGGGGCAGGTCAGACTCTGCCCTGGTGAGGCAATGCCCTGTCCTGAACACCCCACCCCGCTGGGCCTCTGTCCCAGCCCTGCACTGGCCACCAATCGTTGGCATAGCAAGGACAATGCTCCACACCTGCCCCTGGAGCTCCACCCCCAGCTCCTGAATGGCCAAATGACCAGAAGTCCCACCTGGGGGAAGGGCCCAGGAAGGCCAAGGAGTATTTAAAGCAAGCACATGTATTAATCCTACCTTCTTGTGGATTTTCTGTTAGCTGGATGCTGCTGCAACCAGGAATGGTAGTTATGTTTGTACTTTTGTATTCCTTTTTCTGTTTTTCTCCTTTCAATTCACTTTTCTTGGAATTTTTGAGTAGCTTAAAATTGAAGGGGCTTAGAGTTTGCTAAATTGAATGGACTAAGCTAATGCCTTGGGAAGTGTTTTATGTTGATTGAATGCTGCTCTATACCTTTTGCCAAAGTGCTTTGGTTTTTCAAAGTTGCCAGTAAAGTTTTTTTTGGTTTTTTGACCTCTTGAGAGTATCTTGTTGGTGTTTCTCTCATACATCTGATTCAGAGTATATGAACAAGTGTAAGGCCTTTTAAAAGTCTCATTGAGGAAGATATTTGGGGCCTTAAAAATTATGATGATAGGGTGCACAAATCTCCCTGTGATTTTGCTAGTTAAAGAACAGAACTGATACAAGTTCTTCCTGATGATCAAGAGCTCCTCTTCATTGTCAGCAAACTGCTTTCTGCATCACATAAGCTGGAAGTTTAAGACACATTAAACACACTAAAATTTTCCTTCTCTCTATTACGTAAACCTGAAAAATCTGTTACGTAGACTTTGAACATGGTATTTTTCATTGTATGATTTTTGTCTTGCTTCTCTCTACACAAGGCAGTCCAGCTGTGTTTAGTTTATCTTCTTTAATTTTTGCAAACATGGCAAAAGTCTCCATGGCTGTTAAAAAAAATTCTCTCATTTTTTCCCAGTTTTAGATAACTGTACATAACTTTATTTCTGTACTTGCTGAGAAGAATTAAACAGAAGTTATGCATCAAAACTTATGCATCAAAATTTATGCATGAAAAATTTCAAAATGCATTTTGTGCTAAAATACTTTATGTTAATAAGAATTGTAAAATTATTACTGCACATCAGTTTCATTATGTAGCTTATTTTAAATGGGGCAGAATATTTTAATAGCCCAGGCTAAGACATGTTTTATAACTTACGACTGGAAATATATCTGTAATTTATTCCATAAAATATGCATGAATGATTTTCAGCTCTATTTAACTAATGTGTTTTGAAAAGTCTTTGCAACAGTAAATGCAACAAATCTCAGGCAAGACAAGCAGTAATGTGTAAGTGTGGTTAAGAGTAACTTCTCATTTTGCAGTTCAAATTTTTGACCAGACATTTGCTTACGTAGATAAGCTTCAGTATTATTCTGGAACGTGACAGAGTGACTACCAGGTATAAAACTGAAAGCTGTGTCAGAAAATAAAAATGCCCAAAGATTATAAACTACTCACAATGTATTTGCTAAAGGAAAAATAAGTAGGTCCATCCTTATATTGACTGGGAGACCCTCTGGGAATTATCAGGCACTCCACAGATTGATGCAAAGGACAGTCTTGTCCTGAGACAAGAGCTGCTAAACACAGAGTGAAAGATAACACAAGTCACTGAGAAGAAGCGAGGGCTGTTTGGTGCTGCCCAGTGCAGGTGAGCGTGGTCTAACTCTGTTAAAGTCTCAGAATCCACGAGACATCTGGGCTTGCAAGACCACATTGTCCTCTGCCTGTCTCTCATGCATCTGCTACGCAAAGCACGTCACACCCTTCCACTGCTGTTACCTCAACCTTGGTCAGCAGTGCTGGGGTCTGGAAAGCTTTCCCCATGTTTTCCGAGGTCAGTGGGAACAGGCCAGGTTCCTAAAACTGAACAAAGAGCAACAAGTGCATCTCTTCAAATAGCTGATGTGATACATCAAAAGGACTTTAAATATGTTGTTAATAACTACCTGCTCAAAACGGGGAAAGTTGTCACATCAGAGCCAGTTTGCTGAAGCTTCAAAACTGCAAACAAAATTCCTGTGCCCAGAGCCATCCCACTTATCTCAGGCATATAACTTAATGGAACCAGCTCAGGAAATGAGCATCCCAGATATTTTCTGTGATAAATATCTAGACCTAATCACCTCTATACAGCACCTAGAAGAAGTGATTCTTACAATAGATCATAGAAAAAAATTAAACCCAGCTCCAGACAGAGGGAGCAGAACCCCAGCTCAGCTGCACCTGTAGTGAATTTGTAAATGATTTACTGAGAAATATGCCCTCTTTTGCCTATTTTAAGGCCTGTATTTTTTTTCACCTGTGTCTACTCAGAAGTTTAGTTTCAAAAGGCAGAATGAAGGGTATTTTTGGTTTGGATCCAGTAGGTTTTGTTATTAGGTCATAATTCTAGGGCTTGATGAAGCATGTAATCCTGGGAACCATTTCCAGGTACTTTAGGGTCCTTGGAGAAGCTATGGATGTACATTCTGCATGAGCAGGCAGTGAGGTGGACTGACAACTGGCTGAATGGCCTGGTCCAGAGGGTGGTGATCAGCAGAACACAAAAGCTTGCTGGAGGCCAGTCAGTAGTCATATATTCCAGGGATCTATATTGGGTCCACTTCTATTTAACATGATGGGGCAGAGTGAACCCTCAGCAAATTTGCAGACAGCATCAAACTGGGAGGAGAAGCTGATCTGCCAGATCATCCTGACATCCAGAGGGACCTCAGCAGGCTGGAGAAGTTGGCTGACAGGAACCTCCTGAAGTTCAGCACAGTGAAGTGCAAAGTCCTTCACCTGGGGAAGAACAACCCCAAGCATCAGTATTTGCTGTGGGCCACCCAGCTGGAAAGCTGCCCCACAAAATATGTACATCTGCAAATGTTGTCAATATATATGGGTTTTTTTAATGTATGAAAAGCTGCCTTGATATCTTCTGTTTTCAGGTGTTGTAGCAAAAAATGAAAAGACAGTATGAGAAGTATAACGTTATACTTTACATGATTGGTAGTTTTGAAATGAAAATATAGTTATACAGTCATCTTCACTTTAAAGACTTGAACATTGCTATTCATAGAAAGGTGGGATTGAAAATACAGCAAACAGAAACCTAGATAGTAGAAGAAATATAACCCATGCAATAGCAAATGCATTATTTATTACATACTAAATTGCCCCATTAATACATCTTTTTTGACCTTGAAATATCACACTGAAGACAAAAGAGTAGTTCTGCCTCAATGGTTTTTGTTTTTGGGGGTTTTTGCATTTTATGAGGAAAATGACAAGATGTCTGGGATATCTGGCCATTATAAGTTGCTACTCCTTGTCAAGAACATACATCAAGCATAATATTCAGATAAGTAAAGTGTGAAATAAAGGTCAACTAAACAATATTTGAGCAAATATAGACTAGAGATTGATCTAACATTCAATTTCCTAGAATGAGAAAGATATTTGAGGATTAAAGGATTATAAATTAGGTGTGCAAGTTATGTGTCACCTCTGCATATAACAGAGGTTTTAAGATCAAAAAGCAAAAGTCACCACTACCTGGAATGTAGACTTTATGTTTGCTTTCTTGTGTGAGTGGTAGATCAGACTAGTGTGGAGCATAAGGCCTGTTTGTTCCCAAAAGAAAAAAACCCCCATGTGAAAAACAAACCAAACCAAACCACCACAAAAAGCCAAACACCCCCCCCAAAAAACCCCTAACAGAACAACTATTCAGCTATCTATTCCAGCGTAGATAAATTAGGTGACTAAGAATTAGGTCAACAATGTTGACCTACTCTGATAATAAAGGAATAAATGGAATAAAATTATGGAAATATTTTGTAAGTAATAATTCATTTTACTATTGTGGATGATAGGTGTTGATGGTTGATGCTTTCTTTTTTCTCTCAGTGATGAAGGAGGTCAAACCCAACAGGAGTAGCAGTTTTGAGGAGCATTTAGCTGATTTCCCTGTATTACTCCCCTCTAAAAGTAAAATTAAAATTAACAAGTTAGATACAGTATATGACAACAACTGGAATGGAGCCAAGGCAAATGCTCCAGGCATATGGCCTGCATGCATTCAGATTTCAAGGAGGTGGTGTCAGTTTCACTGAGGATTTAGTCAGATTCTTAATATACACAATTTACCCAGCCCAGAGTCCTGTGTAGCAGACACAGAAGTAGTACCCTTTTCCCATGCTGTTAAAACTGTCATCAAAAACTTCTGTTTCAACACAAAATTTGAAAATTCAAAAGCACTTGCTGAAAATTTTGCACCATTAGTGTTAGAAGTTATGGCTTCAGCCCAACTCCCAATTCAATGTTTTAAAGATCTTATGTGGACCTGTATATTTATGTATCTGTGTGTGGGAGGATGGTAGAATGTGGATGTACATGCACATATGACTGCATATAAAGTAACAGGTACATATGATATAGTAGAGGACAATTTAAAAACTGGTGACATTGTGCTACTTATTTGACAGCCTGAAATAAAGTCTGATGTATAAATATCTTTTTGATACCAGAGGAGTGCCAGTATTTTATTCTGGACCATAAATACACACAGGACAATACCAGTAGCAAGATGTTTAATTTCAATATTAATTGTATTCCTTCTCTCCCACAAGAAAGTTTTCGTATCTTTTTTTTTAACAAAGGAATATATTTGACGGTAATAGTAGGAACACAATTTGCAAATGATGTTTCAGAAGAGTTTTGCACAGTGATAGTGAAAGACATTAAAGACGTTAATTATCCTCAGAATAAGATATGGATTTATAGAGGATATAAAAAACAGTAAGTATGGCTATTGGATATGTGTCTTAAAATTAATTTTTTTTTTTTTGCTATCTTATGTATTACTCTAATATATGAGAACTGTGATTATTTTCTGATGTGAAATTGGTATACTGTTATTCTTATTTAATTACTGGATTTTGCTAAAATCCTTGAGAATTTTTATTTCTAACTTGAATAACATCATCTCTTCGTCTTTTGACTTTTCTATCCAAGATACATCCGATCTACAGAGCTATTACAAGTAGTACCCTTTCTTCATATCCTGTTTATATAAACTGGAATTTACAGATTCTTTAATTGAATATTAGGAATATTTTGCCATATTACACCAATTATATAAAACCTGTCTAATTCATTAAATTTTTTTCCCAATAAAGTAACACTGCCATAGCCACTCTCCAAGAAATCATTGACAAAGGTAAAAATCATGTTTACTTATTTCATTAATTAAACTTCAGGTTTGGGAAAGAAGACCCACTTTTAAACGTATGACTTTCTTTTACTAATAATAAACATTTCCACAGCCTGTTTCATGTACAGTTTGATCTACAGCCCATCCACAGGGCAGGGCCATGAGCAGTGTAGCTCGACCTCACATCCTTACCCCTTCACCACTAAAGCATTCTGCCTCCCAAAAACCAACTTTTAGATGGTGACGTATATACTGCTATATAAGCAGATTGTTTTTATTGATTTTTTATTACATCATTTTGCTTTAAGAAAAAATAAAAAAAAAAAAAGAGAAGAAACAATTTTAATCAGTGAATGCCCAGGCACCCTAAGGTAAGAAAGATCCCAGAAACAGTTCTGAATTTATCCAGTAAACTCAATGAAGTAATCAACTTTCATTAAGGGTATAAAAACAGATGTAAATATTATGCCAGAAGCGGGTTAAGCACAGACTAAACGCAACACAAACTGTGTTTTTATGTGTGTTGAGCTACAGGGTTTGGGATCAAGTAACATGGCTCAAACTAAATTATTCATACTCCACCTTAATGTGTCTAAACCCCTGTACAAGGCAGATAATAATAAATTATTAAAAATATTCTTAACTTATGTCCATTATCTCAATAGTAAATTATAGCAAATCTTTCAGATAAGCTTAAAAAAATACTCTTGAAAGAAGAGATTGTAATATGCCTGAACAAATACATATTTGACCCTAAGAGTATTTTTTTATCTATTAACTTTCTCGATGCCTTGAGGATATAAGAAATTGGTGTGAGTATATAACCATTGGGCACAGGAAGTTTACTCATCCATTTATTAAATCAACAAAATATGATCAGAAGATACTACTGACAGGGACCAAGACCTTGCCAGTTTATTAAGCTTTTATTTAATTAAAAAACTGTATGCATAAACAATGAAGCTTAAAGGTCTGTAAAGAAAGAAGGTAACTAATGTAAAGCACACAGTGGTTGAAGACTTGCTTCCAAAGATTTTGTCATGTTATTTAGGATATACAAAAACAGATCTCTCCTCATTTTCCATAAACCTCTCTTCTCCCTTCATCACAATGCTCAGCTCCTTAATCTTCCACCATCAGCACCACCAGAGCACCCTCAGACCTTCAGTGCAATACCTATCACCCATCCAAACTTACTCTCAGCCACTTCTGGTGTTCTCAGTTCTCTCCCCCTGCACATTTGGGGAGCATGGGAAATGGATAGGATGGATCCATGGACTGTCACATTAGCATAGTGGACCTGTACGCCATATTTCCTTAGTGAACCGGCTTGGATGGGGCTGCCCACTCAATATTTTACAGGTATCCACTACCACAGAACAGAGGTTAACAGCTTTACCTCAGAATTCCCTCACAGATCCAGTTCCTCCACCAGCATCCTTAATGTCCCCAGGCTCCCAGTTGGGCCACTCCTGAAAATTCAGGGTTCAAAATTTGGTGTGTGGATCTTGCAGACCTGATGGTGCAACCCTTCTCTTGTCTATACAGACCCATAAATATTTTTCAAATAAGCATGTCACAATAAAATCTGATATTAACTGCAGTACCCTGTTATTTAACACATTAACCAGGGAAAAGACTGAAGTAGAAAAACAGATGAAATTGCATCATATCATTATGGGATGAATTTTTCCACTCTCTCTCCAATTTGTTACACAACTTAAATCTTGAATATGCAGGTACATCCTGAGAGCTGTGTGGGTGCTCTGCACAGCTAATCAGTGTATGCCTAACAAGTCTGGTTAAAGACAGTTTTAGCAGATCCACAGTGTGTGAGCAGACGGTCTCTGCAACACCTACACAGTGGTCAACACATTCAAAAAGCAAGTGCCTGCCCAAGGGCAGTCGATTGGACTAATCAAGCATGCAAAATATAGATGACCTGGACACAGACAGCTGTCACTTGTCCTGTTTCCATTTGAGGGCACTCAGAAATGCCAAAGAAAAGGGCTGATGCTGATAGAAGACTAGGAGGTGAGACATAAAAGCAATCCGCTACTGCCAAAAGCAGTAACATTAGCAGGTGTGTATTCCCTCATCTGCTTCTGAGGCAACCTGGGTAGGATCACTGTAAAGTTACAGGCAGCATGCTATAAAATTGCAATGCAGTAATTACTGTACGATACAAAATCCTGTGTTCAGTCATTGTCTCAAGCTACCAGGGCTCTTTCTGTAGAGAAAAAGTTAAAGTAGATACTAGAAACTTTGCCATCAGTTCTGCTCTGTGGCAAAATTAATACATAGCATCCGGATAAAGGTCTTCATGCCTGTCTAAGAGAGGAATCTGGCCTATTATGTTTTTCCCAAGTATTTGTCTTATGGTCTCCGTGCTTATTGTCTCTCCTTTTCAGATTGATTTATCATTTTATTTAGCATTCACTCTTAGGCATGTCTTGGTAGCAACCACCTGGCACAGTATGGCCATGAAATATTTCTCAGCCCTTGCTTTGTTAGGTTAGCATTAAGATCATTATGATTCTTCCTATTTTTCTCATCAGGAGCAGAACTGGGATGGCAAACTCCAAAACACTGGTACACATGGCTTAGGTATTTATGTGCATGTTAGTATGTTCTCCAAACAAATGACACATATTGAAATGTATTAGAGCACACACAAAATAACATGCTAAAATTATAATATCTATTTTTCAAAGCATGCAAATTTCATGCTTGTCTCAATAGTTTAGAAACAGATGGAGCGTTGTGTTTAGAACATTTCTTTAGAGTTTTTAAATCTGCCTGATGGGAATACCATTACCTGCACCAGCTGCACAGGTGACCTCTTTGACTTCCACTTGCTAGGCTCTGAATATATAAGACAGTGCTGGCATGTTTTTAACATAAAGTATATGCAAATATGGACATATTTGACATGTTGCTGTAGTGCCTATTTAAAATGCATGCCATCTGGTTTAACCCTTGCACCCATAATCATAAAGTGTTTCAAACTCTCAGTGCAATAAAATGTTTTTATGTCTTTCTCTTGATTAATCTACTTTACTTTTTGCCATAATCAGAATCAATTAAGACTCCTTTTCACCTATGTGGGGCTTTTTGTTTCTTTTCACTGGGAAATGATACTACTGTAGTCCTAAGGGTGACTTTTTCAGGCTCTGAACATCTAATTCCCTCTGTACTTGCAAATGCTGAGGAAGATCTTGAAAGCCTTCCACATTAGGAATCTTATTACACAAGAAATAAGATAAATTTCTTGTTTTCATATAAATATAGCACACAAAATATTCCTCTTCTGCTTCTGTCTCATTTTTTTTGAAAATGCAAAAGTTAATGTATCCCTTTTACAGTGTTTCCAAGATGTACTAAGGCCCATATTGAAGAATTACCTGCAGTTGTGTTAGTCTGTAGTCATTTTCTGGCTGAGAGCAGCCACACACTTGAGATATTTACCCTTGAGATATTTACACAAAAGACAAAATACTCCTTTCCTAGGAGTATGAATATCCTGAGTTAATATAATAGGCTTGATTTAGGAAACTTAAAGTCAGGAAATTTCTTTCTATTTCAGGTCTTCACATAAGTATGGTTTTGAATGAAGATATATATAACAGTGAAGTTATGGTAGATTGATACTGCACAGGTTAATGAAAATGTAGTGTTCCACAGCAAATCATAGAATCATGGAATGGTTTGGGTTGGAAGAGACCTTAGAGATCACCTAGTTCCAACCTCCTGCCATGAGCAGGGACACCTTCCATTACACCAGGTTGCTCAAAATCCCATCTAACCTGTCGTTCAACGCTTCTCCAGGGACGGGACATGACATCTTCTTCAGGCAATCTGTTCCAGTGACCAGCCCATGGAAAAAAACCCTATCCCTCCACTTGAAGCTGGTCTGTGGAGTGGTTTCAGACAGTTTAGCAAGCTACAGGAATGAGGGGAGAAAACTTCTTTACTTCCTTGGAGTCTGCCTATGGTCTTTTTCCATTTCCAGCAATTACTGTTACTGTGTTCCAGATTTGGTCAACAAGCAAAGGGAAAATACATCTTGTATGAGAGTCAGGAATTTGTTCAAAACTACAACAGTGTAATCCAATAAACATTTTTCAGTTTAGATCTAATTAATTGCAGAAAGAGAAAGACTACTTTTCTGTGGGGAAAAGTCTCTGTCGTAATAATAGTAACAATATTAATAAATAATAATAATCTTGTCATACACTGGGTTTCTACCCCTTTTCCTAATGTCACACACACCCTCTCCTCACTCGTGCAGATCCTGTGGTCAGGAGTTTTAGCCTGGCAGCAGTGATGGGTAACATGATTAGCGTCAGTATCTGGAGTACTTCACCAGTACAAATATGATGATCATGTTGGTGGTGTCTTCTTCCACAATAGGTGATATACCTGAGAACATTTTTATATGTTTGCTAACATGTTTTTACCCTTTCTTTTTTCTCCAATGATCTGAAGCTCCACATTACAACCAAATTAACTATATTCAGTGCCTTTTACCAGTATAATACACTATTTATATGTTCTCTTTTTTATTCCTAAAAAATGGGGACACCCCTAAAAGCAGTTCCAGATGCTCCTTCCTTTAGTTGACCACTGCTGCATTGTTTACAGCCCTGGGTCATAAATAGCCCCAGTGTCAGCCTGTGCCCATTTATTATCACATCTACCCTCCTCTCTTCAGCATGCTGCAATTCCATTCCTTTATGCCCCTGCTATCTTACCAGGCTGGTACTTCTGTATACTACAGAGTTATGGTAGCCATAAATGTATCACTCTACATAGAACAAACTCTTATTATTGCTAGCTCAATAAAAATATGATGATACTTCACAAAGTTCAAGGAAAGTAGAATGAATTAGTGACAACCATCTAGTCGACAGAAAAATTTAAAAGTGTTAAGCCAACCCAAGTAAAACAACAACAGTTCAAAGAGGGAAAGCCTGATGAACCTCTGTTCTGGGCCTTGCAAACTCATTTCAAAATCTGTAGCCAGACATAACCAGACACAAACAATGCCAATACTGGCCCGCAGGTCTACAAAGTCACAGAGTTAAGTGTATGTTTTGTAACTATACTGTATCTCATGAGAAACGCCCAGAACTTATTTTCATTTTGTGTGGTGGTGGTTGCTTCAGATCATTCTTCATTTTATGCAATTCCCTAACTGAATTATTGTCTGGCAAATTTTCAGAGTCGGGATTTTTACAGAGCTCCTCTGATCAGTGTGCAGGACACATCCTGACCTAACACACCCAGTTGCTGCCTGGAGTCCTCTTCTATTTCCAGCATGCAGTCTGTGAGAGACCTGCCTCCCTGCTGCTGCATCAACTGGGACTAGAAATTTGCACAGTAAAGGGAAGACAGATAATCCAGGCAACCTTGGGAAAGAATTAAAAAGGAACTGATGTGAGGCAGAAATAGGACAGAAAATGGGATTAAGCAGGTTTTAGGAATGGGATAGTGGGAAGAACAGGAAGTGTCAAAGAGTCTGGGCTCTCAGGAGAGAAAGAGATATGATCAGAAAGAAAGCAGCTCAGTGTCTGTTACATGTGAGGCAGAGAACTCACAAATGTAAAATTAGCAGCATGTTCACCTTCAGCTTCACAAACCACATCACTGTGAGAAGTACAGAGATAATTCAAATACCAGATGACTAATAATCTTCATGAAATTGCTAGATTAAATGTAAAATATGTCACCTAAACTAAATGTAAAAAGCTCTACAGATCCACCCCAAGACCTGAAACGTGATACATTTCTTCTGTCTAGCACTAAACCTCTCTTGCTATTTTTCAGCACTGGTTAATTTAAAAAATGTATTTACTTTCAATCTTACAACAGTCAGGCAATTAAAATTCTAATCTAAATTTACATGGATCAAGTAACTACTTAAGGAGAGTGTTCTATAGGTCGTGCAAAAAACATTTATGGTTTACAATGGTCCAACAAATGCAAAAAGAGGCTATGCTTGCAGACCATGAAAAAGAAGCCAAAAACTTAGGATTGTTGCTATAAATTTGAAATATTGATATAAAGTCAATCTTTAACCTAACATCATCTATAAAAGTGATTGTAAAATTTTTGTTTAAAAGTCTAGATATAGGAAGAGGTTGTAGTTTCTAAAGTCTGATCTCTAAAAATGAAACAGTAATTCCTTAACTTACTTTGAAAAATACTTCTTATTTTCCATCAGAAAACGGTTGAAATGTGCAAGATTTTATCTGCCTTTAAAAGTCATTTTGAGCAACAGCAGTAATCCTTTCTTCGATGGAGAACACTGAAGCTACCTGTAAACCAAGTTGCACTTTCCACAGATGACAAGGCAACTCGGTATAATGGAACCCAGGTGTTAGACTAATTTCTAATTTAACCATAAATGAAGAAAAGAGAAATATAATCCTCAATGCAAGTTGTTGTGGTATTACGGAATCCATCATAATGAAGAAATGCCCCCACTTTGCACAAAGGTTAACTGTACAAATGGTGTTGCATCAATGGAAATGTTAATGAGTTTGTGTGGCAGCAGGTAAGCAAGAGCTGGCAGAAGGAAGCTATTGTGGTAGGCAGATAATTACAATGGAAGTCATGTCTTTGGTAATGACTGGGATTCACATCACATATCTTTTCAGTCACGGTACAATTTCGCTAGCTCTGTTTATGGTAATCTATGGGATTATTTGACAGCAAGGTGACACTTTGACTTTGGAACAAATTTCTTTCATAGACAGCACAATTACTGATATTGTGACATTCAATTAGACACATCACTGATGTATAATTTCGGTTTTAGAAAATACACAAACATAAAGTATATTTTTCATTAATAAATGAAGTTTTTTGGTTCTCAATTTATGTTGCATCATGCTATTGCTTTGATCTTATTAATTTGTAGGAGTTGGGAGAAATTTAAAAGCTGTGAGTTTTTAACCATTCAGATGCAGGATTAGCAAAGGAAAAGGAAAAATTATGCCAAATAGATTTCCAGGCAATGTTTAAACTGTGTTATAAACTGTAAATTTATAAATTATAAATTTATGTATTATAAACTGTAAGTTTATAACACAATAAACTGTGTTACAAACTCTACTACAAAACAAAAAATATCTAATATGCTTTTCAGGAGGGAATTCTGACAGTAGCTACACATGCTTTATCATATTCTAGGCTGAATCCCCAGCTAACCTATTTACCTCAATCTGACAAAACCGTTACAAATAGGAAAACATTCAGGTGAAGAATCAAATCTGTGTCACCCATTCTTCCCTTTACGGAAGGAATGTGAAATAACAGGGAGAGGGCAACACTGACAACAAATGTGGTGAGTACCACCTGAAGTAGTTCCATCCAGTCCATGGTCTATGGCAATCAGCAGGGTCTCACTCTCAGTATTTCATTGCAAGATCAGAGAATACAGCACTTCACCAATACTTAATACCTAAGTGTTCTATATTCACAAGTGATAAAATACGGTAAGCAGAAAGTAGTTTTCTGTTTGAAATTCTTCAAGAAATGCTTCCAGGATGCAATATGTCTAGTCACCTAAAGCACATTTCATTACTTCAGTTGAGTAGCTGGCCTAATTTTACACAACTGCCTCACCTAAAACCTCTCCTGCTTCATAAAATTCTGTCTTCACAAATACAGCATTGTAAATATTAAATTTATGGGGAAAAACAAAACAAGAAATGAGGATACAAGGAGGAGAATGAATATATCAGAAGCAAAACCTTCTTTAGAAGACAAAAGCATTTCTACAAATACATTGCCTTACTATAAGCGTGTCTCTTGCCCTACTAGGGATCTCCCTTCTGCCCTTGAAGTAGGTTTTAAAAAGTTCTGTCTGCCTTCTTTGTAGCTCTGAATCTGTGTGAAATGTTTGTTATTTTAAGTCATGTGATCTAAGTATTAATCAAAGAACAGTTACAAGGAACAACAGTCACTCTTACTCTGCATCATTCTTTCCATTGAACTTAGGTGTAAACTTTTATACTGAAATTGGATTAGAAGAGTTGGCTTAGGTAACTTATTTATAGTCATGATGTGGAAAAAAACAATTTGCTATCAGTATCCTGTTATTTCCACTTCTGCTGAGAAATTTGTGACTTGAGTGAACACAATAGGATGAGGATGTTGCTAGGATTTTTTAGACTAGTCATGTTTTTCTTTTTCCGAGGAAACAAGTCACAGTCATAAGGATCTTACATTTGTAGAGTGGTTTTCATGCCAAAGAATGCACAAATGCTTTAAAACTTGACAATGTAGACACATGAATCTCACCATTCACCATTGAATACCAGCAGCCACTGCTGTGAAAGGTTTTTAACAATACACAGTAAAGTCTAGTTCACTTTAGTACAAGATATGACTACTATAAAGCAGGAAGAGTCTCAGCAGGCAGACAATAACACTTTAAATGGAAATGCAAAGACACCACCGAAGTTAACATACTACTTAGGAAGTGTGTCACATCGATTTAATGACCTTCCTTTTGTGTTTTGAGAGGACCATATATGCAATAGCTCACTCAGAAAGTTCAAGTGTACTTGATGCACTTAGAGTACTGTTCTCCAAGGTGCTGAGTACTGTGGTTCATAAGGCAACAAACGGTAAGTCTGTAAAAATGACATGATTAAACATAAGTTCTTAAGTGCTTTGCTGATCAGAACTTCCAGAGCTGTATAAAAGAGTCTGTGCCCCTGAGAGTCTTGATTTGCATCTTGAAAGTAGGATTCCTGAAGGAGAGAAATAGAGGCAGTGAAAAGGTTTGGGTTTTTTCACAGTTTACAAGGCCAGAAATAAGTAATTCCTCCCAAAATCCCTTCTCTCACCCATTCCTTTAGAATTTGCTTTATGAGGCTACAGCTGAAGAGGACAAGGGTTATATTTAAAAAATA
This sequence comes from Machaerirhynchus nigripectus, assembly GCA_013397975.1. Taxonomy (NCBI): domain Eukaryota; kingdom Metazoa; phylum Chordata; class Aves; order Passeriformes; family Dicruridae; genus Machaerirhynchus; species Machaerirhynchus nigripectus. The sequence continues at coordinate 201,387 of VZRQ01002390.1, read as the reverse complement.
AAAAATCAACAGAACAAACAAAACCAAAATCCCCCCTTAAAACATATCAGAAGAAATTTAGACTAAACCTAGACCTCTAAAAGACTTCTACACAGCTGTTAACATAACTGTAGAGATGCTGGTTTCCATCGACATCTCCAGTGCTGCAACAAAGATTGTACAAGAGGGAGATTTACTCTAAGCACTGCTTTAAGAATTTCTCAGGTGGAGGCAAATGTGCCTGAGGATGGGTAGCCACTGCTGCTGAAGGGGATGGAGAGAGTGGACAGCAGTTTTATGAGACTCTCAGGAGATAAAGAGCCTTGAAGAAGAGTCTTGAAGAAGCAAGAAGGAGGCTCACCACAGGGAAGGGTGATTTTGAATAGGAAAATCTATTATCCTAGTGTTTTCCTAAAGTTCATCCACATGTGCTTCAGTCACCCTTGGACAGCATGGGACCATCTATTCTCAGACACCCAGCCTCTGGGACCAGATCTGCTGCCTTTTTTTTCAGAATTTGGATTGGAGTTAGACTGCTTACATTAAGCATGTCATGAATGGTGACAGTTATGTGTCTCAAAAAAGGTCTACAAAGGCCATTGTGCCAAGATAAAAGCAACCTAAACTAATACTTCCTAAATATAATACTTCCTAAAGTGAAATCTAAAAGAAATGTTAAAGAAAGTGGTTTTTTTCCCCATATTAAGACACAGTTTTAAGACTGTAGCACTGCACATGCAGTAGATGACTTACTTTCTGGTGATATATGCAGCGTAGAAGTTCATGCCCAGCCTCACTGAATGGGGTTAGGAGAATTCTAGAAAATATCTTCAGAAAAGTGCATTTTCTATGTAAGATAGGCACTCAAAAAGGACTGTGAACAATATGATTTCTAAAAGCCTAACTGCATCGAAGACTCAGCTGTCCAAGATTCATTGACTGAACCCTGGAAGACTTCCTGAGCCCATGAGTCTGAAACACAGCATCTCTTTCTTTCTGAGCAAAAGTCTTAAAGGTTTGAACATAGATTTCTCACCTCTTGGGGAATGTTATGTCAGAGTATGGGTATTGTAAAGAGCACGAAGGGGACACCCTTGGTATCTTTGCACAGAGTAGAAGTGTACAGGAACCAGAAAGAGTTGACATAATATCCAGTCCACTGCAGTTAGTGGCTGGCAGAAAAATTAACTCTATTGGAGGCATCCAAAGAGCAGGAAAGGATTGTTATATTAAACCTGTCCTTCTAAGTCTGCTTTTACCCAGCAGACACAAAAGTGCATCAAGATGGAAATGTGTACCTGTGACCTTCTTTCCTTGTATTCCCAGTCCTACAGGTAATTAGTCTTTAACTCCTCATGCCAGAAGGTCTAAGGCAGAAGGCGTGAAACCTGAGGGTAATATATATTCTGTGATACCCAGTTCCCGTGAATGAACATTCAGCCCTGCCAGAAATTCAATTCAGTATCAGCATGAGGTCTGACAGGTAATCCCCATTCCCTACCATGGTTCCTATGGTAAAGAAACGTATTTCCCAATAGTTTCCCAAGTGCATTACAGTAAAGTGTCAAATCAAGAGACTAAAACATGGTGAACCACCAGCTGGCACCAACAACAGTTTGGCATGGATGCAAGAAATGTGAGGGCAAGCTGGGGAGCAGAGGAGGACAGCAGCAGGAGCTGGGGCTCAGGAGGAGTGGGGGAGACACCGTCAAGATGCCTACAGGTATCTACATTTATTCATGGGCATATGACCAGAGGTGAGAAGAAAGCTCTGTAAAATAGGACCTGGGGAAGGGGATTCAACTACTCATTCACAGTCTGATCATGGGAACTCCCAGCTGGCTCCCACCAGACCAGACTGAAGCTATCAGAGTCAAATCCAGTGCTGTGGCATTAGGAGGTGGAAATTAAAAGAGGACACTCAGAAGAAATACCCTTTGTTCTCACACATGTAACATAGCAGATTGGTTCCCCAGATACAATTTCATTTACTCCCTCCCTCATGTGTGTTGGAGATGCACAGTGGGAGAAGAAGGACATAATTAGTAACGAAAGGGAAAGAAGAAAGGCCATCCTTTACTTGCACACACAAACTGTGGTGAAGCATCCCCCCATGTCCAGGCTGCACTATGATCTGAGAAATGCTTGTCAAACCTTGGCCCTGACCAGCAACACCTGGGCTGAGCAACTGTTGAGCTTATCAGAAACACCATCTGCTCCCAGGAATCTGTACTGCCTAACGAGCTCCTCCCCTTGATTTTGAACAACCTTGGAAACCTTTTTTACCCAAATAACAACTCAAGTGGAATGATATTTTTGTTCTCATACTTTCAAAGAAAGTTTCCGACCTGAAGTGCAGCCAAGATGAAAGATTACTATGACTAAAGCTGACTCTCTTGCAGCCCTATAAACAGTGGTCAAAATGAGATCCTTTGAGCTCTCCTGGACCATATCAGGCTGTGACCAGCAACCTCCCTCTGAGGGAACACCTCTCGGAGTTAGCAAACTCTCAGGTTTGCTGTACTGAAGGATTGCTGAACGATGACAGATCTGACTACCCCCACGCATCGAGGCTCAACCTTTTGCCCATTGAGAAGATGAAAACGCATCTGAAGTGAGTATTTCACTACCTTCGAGGGTAATTTTTCACAAGTACCTTATACAGACTCTTCATGTCTGTGTGCATGCAAGTGTGCATATCAAATGTGGGAGAAGTGCGGCTCTCCTAGATTCTTAAGAACTTTAGATTTGTAAGTCAGGCCTGCAAGTAAATTACTGTTGTGGTATAATGAATCCTATATGAATCCTTTGCCAAATTGTTTAAGTTATAATGTAAATTAAGTTAAATGTTGTTAAGTTTAAGTACTATCAAATTTAAATGCTGCTAAGTGCTATTGGGCCCTTAGGGTTTGGATTGATTGACTCTAGATTTTTGTTTATTGCTTTCCCTCGGTGTGCCTTAACCATCCAGTAAGCAGTAGAGTAAACCTTGCCAACAAACTTTGTCGTGCTGTCATTTTATATTAAACCTGTTTTTACTGGGGCCTTTGCTGGCCATTCTTTAAGCAATCTTAATCGTGACGCACATGCATAGGAAGAATTTGAGTAGGAAAGAGGAACAGATGTAATGTGTTCATGGAGAAGTAATTCTGTCAAACAAGGAGAAAACAGCAGGACAAAAAACGGAGATGAAAGAAAATTATTCAACTGTGAAACACTCTGGGGAGTGGGAAAGGTGCTCCTAAGGGCTCCACTTTGTGCTGGGAAGGAGTGAGGGGAACTGACCAAAGTGCCTGGATACCAGAGGCTTCCTGTTGCCCCTGCAGCCATCATGCTGCCCTGCAGTTGCACAACCTGCCTTGTTTACAGCCTTTTCCCCAGAGGATGTCTGTGAGTGGAGAACATGGGTGTAAAACCAGCAAGCACTTCAGAATTTTTTGCTTAGAACGGGCTCAGACCAAGATCTCTCTTCATATATTGGTTCCTTACTCAGCAGCACAGAGTGCTTTGTATGTGCCCTTCTTCTTTTCCCTACTTTCATCTACTTCTCCTTTTCCCTACTTTCATCTACTTCTCCTTTTCCCTACTTTCATCTTCTCAAGGAAACTGAGAGTAATGGTTTAATTCTCTCCTAAGATCTGAATAATTTTCTCATGACCCATTAAAGAGCTACAACAACAACAGAAAAAAACAAAACCAAAACAAAACAAACCCAACCAAACAAACAAAAAACTGACAAACAAACAAAAAACCCCAAACCAAAACAATAAAAAAAAACCCCAAGTAAATCTTTGTTTTCTAGTTTTCTTTTTAATCAGGCATACAGATAGGCTACAGGATAAATGCTTGTTAGGTAATTTGGGTGGATTTCCAGTGGGTAATAACCTCTTGGTGCTGAATTCTTCAAATCTAGCAAGAGATACAACTCCCTGACCATGCCCTGAAAACTTCTGAACTTCTCAGTATTTCAGAGTTGGATTGTTCTGTTTATTGATGATTTTTGTTGTTTTCACTTACAATTGCTACTGTTTCTAAAACAGTTTTTAATAGCTACAATCAACATATGAAGGCTCCAGTGGTAAGTGACATACATCCATGCAACTGAGAGCTAGGTGCTCAAACTTTAAAGAATTCTGCCAAGGAGCTATTCAGTGAGGTATGTCACAGCTAGCACTTCCTCTCTAGCAAAAATAAAATACCTGAAGGCTCTTTATTAAATTACTTTTCTGTGTAAAACTATGTATCTTTACTATTTGGACAACGATGGACTTATTTTTTTTTTGGTTTAAACTTGAAATCTTTCAGATTTAAGAGAAAAAAATCATAATCTTGTGAAAATTCAGGCATGAGGAATAAGGAATTAAGCTAATGCAATTTGCATGATTCTGACTACCAATGATGGGTCTTTACAGCTTGACATTTTGGTTTGCCATATGCATCCCAGCATTTGTCTTAGTGTCCCTGTGAACACAATCACACTCCAAAACAGCACAGATGGCAGAAGTATTTCCACACGTGTTTTGAAGTGGTCTTCTAAAGGAAGGAAATATTCTGCAGAAACAAAAAAAACAAAAAAAGTCACTGAAATATGGTTAACTTTTTAACGTCTTTTAATATCAAAGTTATGCAAGTTTGATTTAAACAGAAACTTAAACCAAGAGTGAACTGCTCACTGAAAAACAGCTGTGTAGTCGGCTGCTGACTTTCCACAGCAGCATGCTGTTCCACAGTCCTTGAGCTCCCTCTGCTGCTTAATCTATTCACAAATTTTTCATACTTGCATGGAGTTTTACTCCTTTTTTTAACCTCTGTTTTGATGAGAAAAAAGGATGCAGATTAAAATTGCACCTGAAGCAATGAAATGATTGCTCAAATTGATAAACAGTGTGTGTAAAGTTCCATGTAATTATTGTCCCTCCTTTTCTCAGGGAATGACAAGAAGCCCATCAGACTGTCCTGATTGCTTTCTGGTGACTTGCTGTGCATATATTCTGCCATTATATTTTGACTCGGTATAACTGAAAAGTATCTGTTGCTTAAACTTTTTTCTGGATATGCAATTTTATTTCATAGACGTTATTACATAGATTCAAAGAATCCTTTAGGTTGGAAAGATCATTGAGGCCAACCGTTAACCTAACAATGCCAAGTCCAGCACTAAACCTACACCTACATGTCTTCTAAATAATTTCAGGGATGGTGACTCAACCATTACCCCGGGCAGGCTGTTCCAATGCTTGACAACCCTTTCCATGAAGAAATATCTCCTAATACCCAACCTAAACCTTTACTGGCACAACTTGAGGTTGTTTCCTCTTGTCCTGTCACTTGCTGTTCGGGAAAGGAGATCAACCCCCACCTGGCTACAACCTGCTTTCAAGCTGTTGTAGAGAGAGATAAGGTCTCCCGCAAGCCCCATTTTCTTCAAGATAAAGAACCCAAATTTCTTCAACTGCTCCTTATGACTTGTGCTCTAGATGCTTCACCAGCTCTGTTTCCCTTTTCTGAACATGCTCCAGCACTTGAAATGAGGGGCTCAAAACTGAACACAAGATTCAAGCCTCACCAGTGCTGAGTACAGGGGGACAAGCACTGCCCTGGTCCTGCTGATTTCACTGTTTCTGATACAGGCCAGAATGTGACTGGCCTTTTTGGCCACCTGGGCACACACTGGCTCATGTTCAGCTGCTGTCGACCAACACGCCCCCAGAAGCAGCTTTCCAGACACTCTGCCCCCAGCCTGTAGTGCTGCACAGGGTTGTTGTCACCCAAGAGCAGGACCCAAGGCTCTTTGCCTTGGTGAACCTCAAACTCATCGATTGACCTCGGCCCATCGATCCAGCCCATCCAGATCCCTCTGCAGAGCCTTCCTGCCCTCCTGCAGATCAACACTCCCACCCAGCTTGGTGTCACCTGCAAACTTGCTGAGGGTGCACTTGATCCCCTTATCCAGATCATCAATAAAGATATTACACGGAACTGGCCCCAGTACTGAACCTTGGGGAACATCACTAATGACCTTCAGCCAGCTGGACGTAGCATAATTTACAACTCTCTGGGTCCAGCCACTCAGCCAGTTTTTAACCCAATGAACAGTGCACCTATCCAAGCCAAGAGTAGCCAGTTTCTCCAGGAGAATGTTGTGAGAGACACTGTCAAAAGCTTTACTGAAGTCCATGTAGACGGCATCCACTAGATCACATTGTCACAGGAGATCAGACTGGTCAAGAAGGACCCACCTTTCATTAACCATGCTGGCTGAGCCTGATCCCCTGGTTGTCCTTTATGTGCCACATGATGGCACTCAAGATGATGGCTCCATGATCTTCCGCACCCCAAAGGCCAGGCTGACAGGCCTCTAGTTCCCTGGATCCTTTCAAACCTACTTGTAACTGGGTGTCACATTTGCTAACCTCCATCCAGCTGTGACCTTCCCATTTGACCATGACTGCTGATAAATGACGAAGGTAGTTCAGTGAGCACTCCTGCCTGTTCCCTCAGTACCCATGGTTGGATCCCATACAACCCCAGAGACTGGTGTCTGTCTCAGTGGTGTAGCAGCTCACTGACCACTTCCCCTTGGATTATGAGGGCCTCATTCTGCTCCCTGCCCCTGGCTCCCAGCTCAGGGGGGCTGGGTACTCAGAGAACAACTGGTCTTACTGCTAAAGGCTGAGGCAAAGAAGGCATTGAGTACCTCAGCCTTTTCCTCACTCTCTGTTACTGTGTTTCCCCTCCCATCCAATAAAGGATAGACACTCTCCTTAGCCCTCCTTTTGTCACAAAGTTATTTATTGAAACACTTTTATTGTCTTTTATGCAGTAGCCAGATTACATTATAATTGGGTTTTGGCCCTTCTAATTTTCTCGCTGCAAAACCTCACGACATCCTTGTAGTCCAGCTGAGCTGCCTGGCCCTTCTTCCTACTCTCCTTTTTCCCTGAGTTCCAGCCAAAGCTCATTGTTCAGCCAGGATGGCCCGCTCCAGCACCTTGAAGATTTCCTTCTTGAAGAACATTCAGCCTTCCTGGACTCCTTCACCCTTCAGGACTGCCTCCCCGGGTTCCCTGCCAACCAAGTTCCTAAACAGGACAAAGTGCCTTCTGGAAGTCCAAAGTATCAGTTCTGCCGAGTCCCCTCCTTTCTTCTCCAAGAACTGCAAAAGCAAACATTTTGTGATTACTGTGCCCACCATGGTCTCCAACTATTTCATACTAATATACATATATATGTTAATAACTACATCTTTATATAGCTCAATGTCCTCTTTATTACCAATATTTCTTGCAGATATCTCTGGAATATTTTCTTTTCAAGATTTGCATCATGTTCACCTATAAAAATGCCAAAGAAAAAAGAAGCAGCTTGTATGCTTGCATTTTCTAGTTTTTATTGCTATATTTTTCATTTCTAAGAAGCCTTGATAAAGCTTATCCCAGATAGAAGAAAAATGTATATATTCAAACTATCTATTCGTCAAAATACAATATAAATGCAAACACACATTCATTAAAGCAAAACTTTGTTTAATAAGGTATAATGGATTATCTGCCAGATTATGTGTCAGAAGTATAAAATACCCAGCATCATACATCATACTGACTAAAACAGAGACTTGAAAGGTTAAGGGAATATTAACACACATTTATGCTGTTTTTAAGGCATCTCTGATCCTTGGATTTTGGAAACTGCAGGTCTCTACAGACTGCATGGAATATGGGAAGCTTAGAATTCAGTATGTAATTTTCTCCATAGGTATCTGGGTTACTATACCCATTTTTTTCTGTTCAGATATTCAGCCATGAGATTTTGTCAGTCAGTGATGAATTACCCTGGGAAAATAAGATTAGGAAATCTCTATTTGAAATTCTGTAAAACTACTGAAAGCTCAGGTTTGAGGAATCTTAGTCAAGACCTAACTTCCTCCACAAGAACTGGGATGATTTTCTGAGGGATCCACATTAAGGCTTAGCCCAGGAAGAAATGGTTCCTCTAGGTATGAATTATGCTACACCCGAAAACAAATGCAACCCATGCATAGTCCAACACAAACAGAACTCAGGCAATTCAAGCTTGATCAGCTCTCTCAGGCATTTCTTCTATGTGCTGCTTTGTCCTTTTCAAGGACTGTGCTTAGGTTTGAATCTTTGCAAGGTGTTTGCTGCTGATCAGGAAAAGGCAACACACTGTTGTCATATTCAGGCATCTTGCTGCTGAGTGACACCTTAAAAGCAGGACCACTGGGCCGGAGACTTACCACATGACTGAATACTTCCCAGGAGGAAATTACAAAATGATGGTCAGATCCAAAACGTTGTAGGCAAGTGAAATAAACAGGTGGATTGCAGGAGCCCAAAGTTGCACTCAAACAAGGGCCCTATTTAAGACTGCCAAATTCTGGAGGTACTTGGGAGTACCTCCCCCTTTCAGCTGTAGCATGTCAGGCACTTGAAATTTGTACATGTGCTGACATTTCCCTACCTGAGCAGTTCAGTGCCTCACTCCTGCTCAAGTTTCACCACAGCCAAATCTCAGTTATATATTGCCTGAAAAAGCTTTATACACTGACAGTCCTGTTGTCACAAAATGTACTGGGACACAGAACAGGAGAAGGCAACACCGATCATCATACCCAGTCCTCCACTACCAGAGACAATCAGGACACAAGCAGCAATTCAGGGCATTAAAGGACTCAAGTCACAAAAGCCTTCCCACCACTAACAAATGTTAGACTGCCCAAGAATTCCAGGAGGTTCTCAAAAACAAATGTGGCAGTTATTAAATTTTGGGTTTAGCCATAGTTATTAACCTAGACCATGGAGCTGTAGTTCAGTTGCCTGTCTTTTAAAATAGAGTGATGAAGATCATCAAGTTCATGATTGTGTATCAAAGACAGTGAAAATGTAAAGATTTTATGAAAAGATTTATTCAGTGACAACAAAACTTTCAGAAACCAAGTCCTAGTCAGTCAGACTGATCAAAATTAAATGCACATTGAAATATGCAGATCATTATTTGACAAGTTATTTGGCATACTAAATTACCTTTCCAGAAGAACAGGTGAAGAAACACAGTTTTTAGTCTTGTTCATTTACCCCATTTACTCCCACAGAAGCTGGCTCATGAAAAAAGTCTAAAAAATTAATTGGTACTTTTGATAAATTTGCCCTTCCCACCAGCACTGTGGGCATAGATTATAATTCCAGATGTTACAGAACAGTTGGGTATTAATGTAATTTCTCACATGGTTCCCACCCCCCTTACAAATTAGCATTATAGCGATCTCTGTTCTGAAAGTCTCTGAAAGCACGTTTTGCATCTGCTTTGCTGTGAGGGATTCTTCCAAAAGGTTCCAGATCATTGAAGCAGGCATCAAAAACTTCATCCACAGCTTTTTCCGCTGTTTCTTTGCTAACTTTTCGAACAGCCAAAATGGAACGAATTGCTCTGTCTCGTACACAAGTCTAAAGTAAAAAATAATAAAGAAAAATGTGTCATTATTAGCATAATTATTTTCCAGATTTTGTCAAGTATTAACTCCTATTATATAGGCAATAATTTTGTATGAAAGAAGAGTCAAACAGTACCTGTAAAAGTATTAAAGTACTTTTTAGTTTCATCCTGTGTCAACTATGTGCTTTAGTTTTCCATGTACACATAAACCATGAGATAATTAAAAGACATTCCTTAGAACAGGAATTAAAATACAATTTGGCATTTGCTATAGGTATTAAGTATTGTAAAACTTGGCCTGGACACAAGAAATATGTCAGAAAGAAACAGACACAGATACCAGTTAGGTTCTTTACAAATTGTAACGCTGTAAAACAAAGGAATGACTTCTCTACTGGCCTTCATTTTGATACCTCTCTTTATGGTAACTTTTTCTTACAGTTTGTTTACCAAAAAAAAAGTAAACATCATCTACAAGCTAACTGCCACTCTAACATGAGAACTACTTGGGTCTCAATCTGTAGACTACATTAGTATTAACAAAAATTAGTTTCTACAAGACTTAACACACATGGCTATTTAGAAATCTAATTTTGCTTACTTCCATTTTCAAAGACTTTTTAAAAGAGTGTCACCTACTTATATTGGATAAGGTATTTCCACTACATTTCCTGCAAGCCCTGCTTTTTGTTTGGTTTTATTAGCCATCCACTGTCAGTGGTAATGCTTTAAAACATGACTAAGTATTCAGGAATTTCACTCCAATAAAAATAACAAGGTGGAAAAAAAACCCTAACATCAATCATTAAGGGTTTGTTAAGAGGAAACAGCAAGCCCATGGCATCTATTTCTTTTTATAAAGTTTTCAGCTATCAAAGTGCAGAGGGCTGAGACCAAGCAGATAAGATGGCTCATAACAAATTATTAGATTTTAACATCCACAGTCTTTACCTGATGGTGCCCCTTCAATCCAAATTTAAACCTGGCTATTTCATTCATCAATGTACAGTCTCCACTGAGATTAGCAGCTCGAATCTATTGAGAAAAATAGAAAGTCACAAGATCAGAGAAAAACATGAAAATGCAAAGTCAAAAAAGTTGTAAGAAATGCTTTTCTTCAGTATATTTCTGGTGACTGCTGGTGGAGAATATTCCCAAGGCCACTTTAACTTCTTAATTACCTGCTACTACCATACTCTTTACATCCATCTCAGCCTCAGTGAACTGCAAAGTATTACTACAACAACCTTCAAGTTTCTCCAGGAACTATATCTCACACATACCTAAAGCTTAAATAAATGAGCAGTAGAAGTTACATGTACGTGTGTGTGTATATATATGAACTGCTAGAAGAATATGGGAAGTAATATTCTCCCCAGTCTGTATCAGAATCTGTTAGAAGAGTCAGGAAGACTACAGCTGCAATACCCAGAAGAGCAGTAACCCATCTGTTTCGCAAAAAGCCACATTTAAATGAGCATGTATGTTTTAGCTCGTTAACTGTCTTGTCCCGTACACTAGGATTTCTTTTGTCTGCTAAATGCTCTATACCCTACATGGCCTATTAGGAAATGTAATTAAATCCTAATTTCCTGTAATTATGTACCAGAGTGAAAAAAAATACATGGAAAATATGAAAAGGTAGGAATTAAAAAGCTGTCAACAAAAACCATAAATACCATATAATTAAGTAATCAAAACACCCGAAGTGAACAAATAATCCCAACAACAGCAAGAACACGCACTTGGTTTATATAAAACTTATATTAAAAATGTTTTATATAAAACTTATGTTTGAGGCTTACATGCTTTATTCTGCACTGTGTAAATGCTTAGACAAAAAAAAAAAGTAGACGATAGTTAACAATTCAGAATTATTGTATAGAGTTTACATGGCAAAACGTTGGCAGTCAGGGACCTGCCAGGGCGGCTGCTGTGAGACTGGAGAAGTGGCTGTCCCTATGTCAGACAGAGCCAGTTTTAACTGGTTTTAAACAGACCCACCACTAGTCAAAGTTGAGCCCATTAGTGGTGCTGGTTGTATTTCTGTGATGACATGTCTAAGAAAGGATAAAAAACACTACAGGGCAGCTGTTAGACAGAGGACCAAGACAGTGAGGATGGAGGGGGACGAGGTGCTGCAGGCATCAGAGGAGATTCCCTGGCCACCTGTGGAGAAGAGCATGGAGACAGAGGTTGTCTCGCTGCAGTCTGTGAAACAACACAGTAGAGAAGATATCCACACCGCAGTCCAAGGAAGACATGACACAAGAGACAAACATGCCCTGAAAAAAGCAGCAGCCCATAGAGAGCCCATGCACGAGTAGATTTACTCTCAGGAACTGTGGGCCTTGGGGGACCAATAGATGGAGCAGTCCATTCCTGAAAGACTGTATGCTGTGGAAAGAACTCAGGTTGGAGCAGGTCTTGAAGAACAGCAGCCCAAGGGAAAGACTCACACTGGAGCAGCTCACAAAGGACTGTATCCTGTAGGAAGGGCCTCAAACTGGACCAGGAAAAGAGAGCAAGGATGAAGGAGCAGCAGAGACAAAGTGTTACGAACTGACCACAGCACACAATCCCTGGCTCCCTGTGCCACTTGGCAGGGAAGGAGATAGAAGAATCAGAAATGGAGAAGTGGAGCTGAGCCTGGGAAGAAGGTGAGGTGGGAGAAAGGTATTTCTAGTTTTATTTTTCACTATCCTACTCTGTCATTAATTGGTAATAAATTAAATTCATCTTCTACAAAGCAAGTGTAGTTTTGCCATGACAGCAGCTGGTGAATGACTTCCATGTCCTTACCTTGATCCAGGAAATTTTTAATCTTACTTTTGACTCCTCTCCTACTGAGCAAGAGAAGTCAGAGAATGGCTTGGTGGGTTCCTGGCAGCCATACAGAATGGCTTTACTCATACCAGATAAGGTTACTTCATTAAGTGTTGTCTGTAAGAAGGTAGTAAGTGACTGTGGCTCTTTTCCACAGAAAATACAAATTCAATTTATGAATTAAAATTAATTTTTATGAAATCTGCTTTGGTCAACACTAAACGTGTAATTACGCTTATCTCACATACTGTTTATAGGTGAACTTTGTGTACATCTAAATTCTGGAATCAAATACATTCTCATTAAAAACAAACAAATCAACCAACTCATGATGAAAAACAAAAAAACCACCAAACAAAGCCAACATAATATTTTTATGTATTTTCTTTAAATAGTTAAAAAAACACCTACTTCACACAGTCACAAGTGCACTTTTATAACAGTAATCAAAAGGATAAGCTTTTCTGTGACCAAATTATATGGATTACATCAGAAATAAAAGCATGTGGATTCCTCTTGTGTACGTGTCACCTGTGTCACATACACAAGAGGAATCCTTCTCAGCCTGTGCTCTATTTAATTTCACCTCCTAAAGCATCAATTATTAAGGCCTTCAGCACCGCAAATGTCCTCTCAAACCACAGAATTACAGAATGCTTGGATTATAAGGGGCCTTAAAAGTCATCTAGTTCTAATCTCCCTGCCATGGGCAGGGACAGCTTTCACTAGACCAGGTTACTCAGAACCCGATCCAATGGACATGGATTCGTAACTACAATGTACGAGCACCAATATCACAATTACTCAAAAAATGACTGTTACAGGAAATGACAAGTTTGTTGTTAACCAAAAAAATCTAAACAAAAACAAGGTTACTGTACTACTGTGATAACTACCCAACGTACCAAGACTTGCATGGGATTAAAAGAATTCTACAAGCATTTGATTAATGTGTGAATGTGTTTTCACTTCTGACTACTCTCTCATTTGTCAATAACCAAGTCTTACACTCACAATGATCACATTCTACTTGGTATGACGTTAACTTACTAATATTTGTGAAAACTAAGTATTTGTTTTCTAAACAAAATTATTCAGGTTGACCTGACAGAAAGGACAAAATGTATTAACAGGATTAAAACAAATGAATTGTGTACAACAGACCATATAATACAAAGCAACCCTAATAACCAGCAGTAATTAATAAAATTACATTAGAAGCATTTTAACTTACCTCTGAACATGCTAAGTGTTTGACATTTTTAAACCAGTCAACATGTGCACGGCAATGATCAAACGCATGAATCAATTCATGTGTGACCACCCGGTTCATATGGGATTGTTGGCGAATGTTGTTCTGACAGAGAACAATCTGCAGAAGAAGAGATATAGGTAGCCTTTTTAGCCAGTTTCAACACCTCCCTTACTTCTCAGAGACACAGCACGCACCACCAACAGCATTTAGGGTCTTTAGATTGGTGTTTTTCAACATTAATGGCCTTATCATTCTGAAGTGTACTAGTTCCAATAGCATGGAACATCTTTCATTTATCTTGTTTTCATGATAAACTCAAGTATCAGTATTGGTGGATTTAATCCTAGCAACAAAACACTAAAAAAATTGAAGTCCTTTGAAAGGGGACTATGTCCAGCACCTACCTGAGATGTGGCAGCATCAAAACCTCCACTGACACAGCCATCACAGTTTTCACAAGAAAAGTGCCGGTCATTGAAGACAGTGCTGAAAGGCCCAAACAAACAAAGTTAGAGAAAAGAATTTGAAAAACTTCAGTCACTACTAATCATAGTGATGTTACTACACAGAACAAGACAAATTAGTTTACATACCAACCAGACTGCTTCAGAGCCTCAAGGAGAAGTCGAGCATATGGATCTGGAAAAACATTGCTGCAATCAATTTCTCTAGACAAAAGTTTTGAAAATCATCTATAAACAAAATATAAAGACAGTCAAGGAAAAAAACCAAACAAGAAAAGCACTATACATGCAAATTCATACTTTGCAGTATTTAATCCTAATGCAATGCAACTGGCATCTGTTACAGCTCAGACTATGTGATATAGAATCACAGAATGGTTTGAGTTGGAAGGGACCTTAGACATAATCTAGTCCCAATCCCCCTATCTTGGGCAAGGACACGTTCCACTAGACCAGGTTCCTCAGAGTCCTATCTAACCTGGCCTTGGAGCACTTCCAGGGATAGGGCAACCACAACTTCTCTGGGCAACTCTCCCAGTGCCTCACCACTTCCACAGTAAAAAATTTTTTGTGTATATCTAACCTAAAATTGCCCTGTTTCAGTTTGAACCCATTACTCCTTGTCCTATCAATACAACTCCTGATGAGGAGTCTCTCTACAGTTTCCCTGTAGGCTCCTTCAGATACTGGAAGGTTGCTATGAGGTTTCCATGCAGCCTTCTGTTCTCCAGGCGGAACAGCCCCAACTTTCTCAGCCTGTCTTCACAAGGGAGGTGCCTCAGCCCCCTTACCAACTTGGTGTCCCTGCTCTGAACTCATTCCAACAGTTCCATGTTCTTCTTATGTTGGGGACACTAGAGCTGGATGCAGCACTACAGGTGGGGTCCAAAGAGAGCAGAACAAAGGGGAAGAATCACCTCCTTTGACCTGCTGGCCATAGTCTTTTTGATGTAGCCCAGGATACAGAGTCAAAGCTGTTTAGGAATCAAGTCACTCCTGACATTTTTTTATTACTAACTGACATAAATAGAGTGGCCTATAGTACCCACTGTTTGCCGGTAACACAGTCCACATCAAACAGTGAAAAGGGCACGAATGCACAGAAATTGACAAATCATCTTAATTTCTAAGGAAAGAAAATAAG
>VZRQ01002390.1:155407-185472 GCA_013397975.1 Machaerirhynchus nigripectus | reverse complement strand
CAGAGTCGGGTGTTGAGGCTCAAAGAGGCTGCTCTGCCTCGGGGCCTCCTGCGGCACGGCCTCGGGACCCTCTCTGGGGCGGGCCCGTGCTGCCGGCCAGGCCGCCGGCGTGGTGCGGCTGCTCCAAGGGAATCGCTGAAACCAGCAGCCCTCGGGTGTTGAAAGGGCCCAGCGTTGAGATTCGAATGAAAGTGCCCTGAAGGGTGTAAGAGCTGTGCCGCCAAGAGGCTGCTGTCGGTGCGTGGATTAAGGTCATTGCTAAGTTGTATGCGACTAGTGGGTAACGGAGCAGGCTGGCTTTGTACACTTGAGCAAGATGCTTTAGAATGGCAGAGAACACACAGCCAGATTTCATGTTAGATTTTCGCATTAATGGGAATACTATTTTAGTCAGTGACGGGAAAAAGAAAAAGTTCAGAAGATTACAAGGTATTTTCTTCCATCTTTTTAAGTATCTTGTTCTAGCTACCTAGAAGTGCTAGGCTGGATGGAATATTTGATGTGTCCGTGTCCAGGTTGCACGAAATTAACAGATTGAATATTACAGAGGTAGTTCGGTATGGGACAACAGTTGAAGGTGGAAAAAAAATGTAGTAAGCTCCTTAATTGGAAATTTGATGAAAGCTATGTATTTTTCACTTCACTGAAAGCTTCTTTCTGCTTTCTTTCAAATAGACCTAGTATGTTGCTCAGGGTAAGCAGGTCACCACGTATGTATGAACTAGGGAGAAGTACAACTGCTACAGCAAGGTATCTGCTCAGTTGCTTACTCTTGAGTGTGTAAAAACATTTTTGCTTTGGTAGCATTAGTTCAGTAGTAATGATGCAGTGTGTTTTTCCATCTCTTTAAAACCCTTGTCTGTAATATGGATAGCACATTGTACCACAGAAATCATTAACTATGGTTCGCTCTTAAATTTTTATATTGCTGTGCTACTAGGTTATTGCCTTATCAGGTGTGAACAGTAGTGTTAAATAAAGCATGTTAAATAATCTAGACCTTTTTCTTCCTTAAAAACTTTATGTCATGTCTCTACAAGTAGCTTATTTATACTTCTGTGAGGCTTGTAACATATCGTGAAGTTTGCCATCAAGAGGTTATAGTTAGCCACTATTCATAACTCTCTTTGTCTAAGTTTGTATTTAGCTCATCATGAGTTACTTAAACATGATTGTTTTCAAAACATGTTTGCTTCATGCTTTCAGATTTTTGTGCTGTGAACTGTACAAACGGGGGGGGGTGGTTTCTGGATTGTAATTTTGAAGTAGCTAGCTTTCTTCACTACATGCTTCCAACTTCTTTTTAGAAAGCTTTTTTCCTTGAATTTTGGCAGATTACGATGAGCACACCAAGTAAAGCAGTAGAACTGCAGCTGCAAATGAAGCAAAATGCTGAAGAGCTGCAGGATTTTGTGAGAGAATTGGAGAGCTGGGAAAAAGATATTAAAGAAGTGGATTCTGAACTCAGGAAACAGAGTGGAGTCCCAGAAGAGGTAAAAAAAAACAAGACCAGTGTCAACACAGCTACTCATACTGTGACAGTTTTCATAGTAATTATGTTTTGCTTTAAAAATTTACATTCGTTGACTTAAAATATCTGAATAGAAGGCATGGAATAATCCATGACGTGTCCTTCATCTGAAGTAAACCAGAGATTCTTCTCTAAACTACACCACCAAGAGAGCTGTGGGGCAGTAACCTCTGGAAGTGATGAGGCCAATAAATTTTTTATCGGTTCTGGGTAGATGTATGGGAATATTTCTGTTTGCCGCATCAGTATTGCTAATTTACTGCTGACATTTAGTATATTGAAGTTATTCTTAGGGATACTCTGAAGGGAGTTGTCTTCTAAAACTCAGCTTCATATCATACATGTAATATTTGCTTTTATGTGTTGAAAGATTTATGCTTTTTGTTCTTAGTGGTTTTAGAGTTCTTGAGAACAGCTTGCTGATAGATGGATACACTGTCTAGATACAGGTACTGTAGATTCTTCAGTGCAAGTGATTTTCACATATCTGTTTTATAATAAATTACTTAATTCAATTTAGAATTTGCCACCAATTCGAAACAGAGCTTTTAAGAAAAAGAAGAAAAGCAAAAATAAAGTCCCTTCAAAGATAACCTCTGAGGAAAACAAGAAAAACAAGATCAAGTCTTACGATTATGAAGCATGGGGAAAACTTGATGTGGTGAGTCCTAATATTTGCTTTGTTACCTGAGTCTTGTCCCCACTTGATTCTGTGTTAAATAAGATTTTGTTAAAGTGCTGAGGGTTCAGTCCACTAGTCAGTATCTTACTGTGCTGGGTACTGTACGAACACAGGGTAGCTTTCTGCCAAAAAGGTTACATGTTTAATATTTGGAATATTGATGAATACTTGGTTTTCTGTTGACAGTGCTTTCACGCAGCAGATTGAGTTTAAGGGGAAAAAAAACAGTTTTAACAATAGGCCAAATAAAAGGTCATAATTATAGTAGAATATAACACTAAGCATAACTGTGAGTATTGGAGGACACATTAATAATTCTCCTAAAATCTTACTTGTGTTATTTTGCGCTGTTAAATTATAATGAAGACAACAGGGCTTGGTTTTTTTTTTTCTGATTCCAGGATAAAATACTTGAAGAACTTGATAAAGAAGATAGTACTCATGATTCCGTGTCTCCAGAATCAGACTCTGAAGAAGATGGAATTCGTATAGATGCAGAAAAGGCTCTTGCAGAGAAGGAAAAGGTTATAGAATTACAGATGTTTATTACTGGTAAAGCAGCAATTTAGGTATAGGAGCATTTGCAATTTTCTTTTAAAAGATCATCTGCTGAGACAGCACATCTGGTAAAAGAATTGCCTGTTTGGAAGTCTTTCTGTCTGTTTTCCTGCCCATTATTCCAAAATAGAAAATTCTCACTGCAGTTCTATTCCTTCTCATTGTCAGTAGCAGCAAGCCTGTCGGATACTAATTAATGTATGCTTATGATGATAAATGTATTGGTGATTTTTTGCTTTGATATAGAGCAAACTGTTTTTTACGTGAACGCAACATCTGAATGCCCCAAAACTAAATCCCCAAGAATTTAAAAATAGTCCCTTTTTGGGGCCAGTACATCTGGGAATGATGGGTGAACTTCTTTGCTTTAGTAATGGCAAGTTCATACGGGTTCAGCTTTACCAAATAAGGTAGGATATAGAGAGAGATCTATCTCAGGCTTCGTTGCCATGAGAAGGAGGCTAAGTTCTGTAGCAGCTTCTATGTTTTTGAAAAACTTCTTTGTAAGCAATCACCTAACCCGTCTGTCAGTCAATACTTGACTTCAGTAGTTCTAGCTTTGGTTTGGGTTTTTGTGGGGTTGCTTGTTTGTTTGTTTGTTTTAAATTGTCTGCATGGGGGATATTTGTGTTCTGTCCCTGCTGCTGTGGAAATTCCTTGACTTGTAATCTGCAGTCTACACTGAGAAACTGACATATCTTTGGCCATTATCTTGGTTGCAGTGAAGTCATTGAGGGTTCATGAGATAAAAGTTGTGTCCCAGAGGAGGCAGAAATGAGAATATTGACTTGGAAAGCAAAGATGCCCAATCTAGTTTTTAGTAAAAACTTAAAAAAAAAAATTAGTAATTGAAGTAGTGATGTATGTGCTTGTTACAGGTTTCTGGAAATGACCTACAGATACTGAAAATCAGTATTTTATAGACCCATGTTATAGAATGTATCATGAGAATTATTTAATGTGGGGTACTTAGAAAATATTAGTTAGAAAGCATATTTCACGGTAAAGCTGTACTTCATGAGAAATGTTAAACAAAAATATTTAAGCATTCTAAAATACAAACATTGAATTTTTTTTTTTAGAGTTTTTAATTAGCAATGTGTCTGCCAATGTACAGTAACTTGCTGAAAAGGCTTTTTTCTATTCACAGGGTAATAACTACTTTAAACAAGGAAATTTTGATGAAGCTATAAAATGTTATACTAGAGGGATGCATTCTGATCCATACAATCCAGTATTGCCCACAAACAGAGCATCAGCTTTTTATAGAATGAAAAAGTAAGACTTGCATTGTTAAATCTGAAATATTTTCTTACTTGAAATGCTACCTTCAGATTTTTGGTCTAGTTTTAATTCTTGATTTATAGAACATGCTGTGTTGCAGTCTGTGTAAGACTGTTGTTGCTACCTGCCTCCCAGTTACAAAGTAAAATAGGAATCGCCAGGAGAAGTAATCTGGTAGTCTCCCTCATCAATTGTCCCTCTGCTTGCACACTAGAAGCTTGCCATCTTCTGTGTTACAGTGTGTAAGACCTGAAGAAAAAAGAGGAAGAGAAATTGCCTTTCAGAATTAGTGAGCTCGATTTCTAAGGCTTTGATTTGTTTTGGGTGAAGAAAGGAAACAGGGGAGTTGGTTATTCTTTCTGTGGCAGTAGAGATTATTGACCACTGTTTTCCTTTCTTCTTTTAATGTATCCTGAATCAAATGTTTAAATACTTGGTTTGTGCCCCTTCTGAAGCATGTAAGATTTCCATGTTATCAAGAACCTGGGGAGGCTCAGAGTAATGTAAACTGCTGAAGTTTTGGGGTTTGTTACCTAGATGTGTCCAAACTACTCATTTATTTTTTTGATAGGTTTTCTGTTGCGGAGTCTGACTGCAATTTAGCACTTGCTTTAGATAAAAATTACATAAAGGCTTATGCGAGAAGAGGGGCCGCTCGCTTTGCTTTGAAAAATCTTCAAGGTGCCAAAGAAGGTGGGTCTTTTAAAAATTGTTTTCTTAAAATACATAGAAATTTGTGGGATCTGCTTCTTTGATCTAGGAAT
Source organism: Machaerirhynchus nigripectus (assembly GCA_013397975.1). Taxonomy (NCBI): domain Eukaryota; kingdom Metazoa; phylum Chordata; class Aves; order Passeriformes; family Dicruridae; genus Machaerirhynchus; species Machaerirhynchus nigripectus. Next base: position 180,653 of record VZRQ01002390.1, on the reverse strand, counting down.
TTAATTTTCATTTCCTATAAACAAGGAAATGAAATACCATGTTGCATATTCTTCTGGCAAGGTAAAATTCAAGTAGCAAGTCCAAATGATAGCTGTAGATGTTAGTTCTAGAATAATTCAGCTTCAACTGTTTTAGAATAATGTATTCCTTGAAATATCCCAGGCTTCTTGGGTAACTACGAAAAAGGGCTATCTCAAAAGAATGCTCTGCTTACTGGTTTGTGCTTCCTACCTGAAACGTGTTTTTCCGGTCTTCTGATAGATTATGAAAAAGTTCTGGAGCTGGATGCAAACAACTTTGAAGCAAAAAATGAACTGAAAAAAATTGATCAGGTAATAAGATTAATAGGCGTTAACATAAATTAATACACCCTGTTCAGTTTATATCTGTGACAATTTTTATTTATAACAAGAACTGATTGAAAAAATTCTCATGTGCTTTTTCTGGCACCTGAAGTTCACTGAGGTCAAAATCTTTAATGCACACATATGCAAACATCAGTGTAATAATGGATTGGCAGACTAAGACTGCATGTGTGCACCATCTGGGATTTTTTGGGGGTTTTTTTCTTGTTGTTGATTGGTTGGTTTTTTTAGACGGTTGGTTGGGTTTTGGTGGATTGGTGGGTTGATTTTTTTAATTTCCCCCCCTTTTCTACCCCTGTGTTAATGCTTTTTTCAGTCATGCTTAGTATTTTGGTATAAGGAAGCGGAGCACATGAGAGAAATCCATTCTCTTGGCCATAAAACTACACTGCTAGCCTGCTTGTAGTCCCACTGATTGCTGTGGTCAACCAAACCAGAAAGCTGTTCTAGGAACAGAACAAAATACTCTAGTGTAAGTCAGATCCCTTTCATGACACGGAGGAGAATGTTGATTATGATGACCTTAGTAAATATAAGCTCACCTGTCATTACTGTATGAATGTACTTACACCTTGCAAAACTGTATTTTTGAAAGTGCTTGAAAAATTTGTTTTCAGAATGAAGACACAGTCTTCAGTAATTGAAGAAATAAATGATACCTGAATTGGACTGTATACAAACAGGTTCCATGAATCATTTCACAGTGTGCTTCAGAAGTTACATACTTTTTTATTTACCAAGCATTATTCTGGCTTGTAGTCCCTCACAGAAATACATTTTCAAGAAACAGTTTAAAATTGTTTTTGAATTGTCTTTTCAATTTGCATTCAATTTACAACACAGGCACTTCTGTTAAAAAGCCTGGCAGATTTTCTTATCTTAAATTTATGTTCTGAAAATGTTTAAATGGGGAAATACTTACTGAGGGGAAAAAAATTATGTCTTCACAGGCTCTGTCATCAAAAGAAAACTCAGAACAGAAAGAGTTTGAAGATGGGGTCAGATCAGGATTAACAGACGAAGAGAAGCAGCGCATTGAAGACCAGCAGCTCAAGCAGAAGGCAATTGCAGAAAAAGATCTGGTAAGTCACAGGTTTTGGTGGAACAGGAGAAACCTAGCAAAGAAAAGGGTTGTGTTGTGCTGTTATGCAGATGTATAAATTAAACCTGATACTGTCTTGAACTTCATAAATGCAATGTCCTTGATGTTACCTTAATTGGTTCCCATTTTGGGCTGTAGGAACGTGAGTGGGACAGTGAGTTCTGTTTGGATTCGTCTGGAGGAATAATTATAAAAAGTAGCTTTTACAGGCCAAATTGTATGCGCTAAATTTCAAATACATGGTAAGACAAGTAAAACTAAGACAAGTAAAACTTAAACTGTACTTTACAAAGATCCCATTTCTCCATTATTATAATCATCTTGATGCTTGGTTGTCCAGGTGGAGTTGTGGACCATTTCTTGTTTTGAAACTTCTGATTACATGTTGAGTATTAGTTATAAAAAGGACTTTGGGGTGCAGGCAACAATGACAATAAAAATTTATTTCTGGATACATAGTCTTGACTCAGAGTTGGCTTAGTGATTTCTCCCTCTCACCACTCTTTCAGTAAATAAGTAACATTAGCAACTAAACAAAACATTTCTGTTCACTTACCTAGCTATGTAAGTTCTGACTTGTTCTCATTATTCAGGTTTGCTATACTGGTTGTAAGAGGTAATTATTCAGATAAGAATGAAAATATGCATTAAGGAACAGGAGTTTGAGTAGGTCACAGAAGAGAAATTTCAGTCTAATGCAGTACTTCATTGGCAGCAGAGCTGACTCACTGCAGGCTTGTACCTGACAACATGGATCCTGTCAAGTGTGAACTGTGGCCTTTCTTCTATTTGTCAGTCAGCAGAGTAGTAACAAAGAACAAATGCGGCTTCAAATTAGTACTGAGAAGCAAAAGGTAATTTTAGTCCCCCAGAAACAAACAACAAAATAATGTAGTTTTCTTGTATGGAGCATTAATTAGAAAACAACAACAACATTTGGACCCAGGTAATATTTGAGGATAAGTTTTATGGAGCAGGATAAAGATGAATTTGTGCAGTGCAAAAAATCATCGTGAAAGGAGAATTGTAGGGGTTCGGCTTGTGTTTAAATTCAGGAGGTACAGGGTAGGTTATCCTGCACGTCAAGCATAAAGTTAAATAACAAGTTGTAGACTTACAAGTCTGCATTTGAACTATGCATGTAGAAAAGTGGTTTTTATCCTTGAAGTATTAGAAAGTGTTAAGATACTTTTTGTGTTCTGCCTCCATCCTTAGATAGGAAGAAATGTGCTGTAACTGTCTGCCCTGATGTGGGTGTTCTGTGCGATTCATCTTTGTAATGTTGAGACCCTCTCTGCTAAAAAGGGTAACAAAAAGTTCATTGCACTAGATTTTCTCAGTGCTGTTTTTCTTTCTGACCTGAATATTCCAGGGTAATGGTTATTTCAAAGAAGGGAAGTACGAGGCTGCAATAGAATGTTACACCCGTGGTATCGCAGCAGATGGCACCAATGCACTACTGCCAGCTAACAGAGCCATGGCCTACTTAAAGATTGAGAAGTAAGTGGAATTGCATATGCTGTATTGGTTTTTTTGTTGTAAGTTAGGAGGAATAGTGTAGATTTTCACTCGAGTTATTGTCACTCCTAATTTTTGTTAGACTTCAGTATAGAATAAATCATGCTGAAAGCAGTAAAGGGGAGGGAACAAATCTGTGTGTGTGATCTTGAAACACAATTTGTAGGAAATAAGTTCTGAAAGAATAAAATAGCACCAGTATGAAATAATGGTTTCTGAAGTTGGATTTTTGTTCTTTCATGCGCAAAATTCAGACATTCACCTTTCTGAAAGGAACTGCCCAGAGCTTTTTCTTTGACTATGAAACCTAGGCAGCTACTAAATGCTGTACTGTAAAAATAAGTGGATTATAACTTCTGACTTTAGAGGAAATGAATATAAGGTTTTACTGGAAATTGTTATCTTTTAAAATATTTTTTTAACTTTACTGATGGAGGCATGTATGTGTTGCTTGTGTATTTTTAATTAAGTTTTATCCAGTTAACCCAGAAACTGTAGCGAAATTAATGCTTTCTAGCAAATTAGGTAAGTTCCATATGGCCATTTTTTAGGTGTGAACTTCTTTTGACTCTGTGATGTGGTGGTATTTTAAAGCTGTAACCAGCTGGTGTAAGCTGGTAGCATGAGAAGCAGAGAGCAGAGGCTTAAAATGGTCATCCATTTTAACGTAACATGGCTGAGTATCTGTAGAGACAGTACATTAATCTCAAATTAGGATAAGATAGGTTGCATGGATAGTATTTCTGACACAACACTTGCAATTTAAAGGACATCATTATGCAAATAATCTTCTGTGAGATTCAGAGGAGGTGATAATTTAATTGAATGACTAAGCAAGAAAATTGATTCTCTATGATAAATCTTGTATAATGGGTCTTTACATTTCAAAGGGGAGCAAACATAAGATGCAACAAAAGCCCACTGGTATTCTTACAAACTGCTAGTACTGATGAGAACTACAAATAAAAATTAATTTGCATAAATTTAGTGATTGTTTGAAAGTGGAGGAGTGAATGAAAATACTTTAGTAAGTGGAATTGTGTTCTAATGTAATTTAATATAAATGGGATGCACAAATTTAATCTTAACATAAAGCAAACGACATTAATGCGAGGATATACTGAATTCTCATTCTGAAATAGTTAAGGACAAGTCACAAAATTCCAAATGTAGAGAAATTTATTCTCATGGGTGCTTGCTTCTCCTTTCTTGTACATTTTCTTTGTTTGTAATGGCATTTCTGGTTTTCAGAATTACAAAGCCATGGTACTAACTTTCTTGAATTTTTAAAGTGGCCTCTGCTCTGACAAGTTTTAGGTGGGTTTTATTTTACAGAGGATGTGAATTTTTGTGATGCTAAAAAGAGTCAGCACTCTGTTACGAGATACCAAAATATACAGCTGAAATTTCAAGGTGCTGAGAAATCATTTTTTCTGGGAGTTTTTAATTTTGCCTTTTCACTCAGTGATGTGTATTATGTATGTAGGTAATGAGGATCTACCTTTGTATTTTAATTGGTTTGGGTAGCTCTGTCTTTTCAGTTGAAACTGCCTCTTGAAACTGATTATTAATTTTGTACTACGCTTTTGCTGAGGTACAAAGAGGCAGAAGATGACTGCACACAAGCTCTGCTCTTAGATGCTTCCTATTCTAAAGCTTTTGCCAGAAGAGGAGCTGCTAGAGTTGCTCTTGGAAAGCTAAAGGAAGCTATTCAAGGTATGACTTTGAATTAGCCTAAATGTGATAGGTAAGAGATCAGTATAAAGACATCCTGATGTTCTTCTTCAGACTTGAGATTATCAGTGCAAAAGTTAAGAAGTAAGGGATTTCTGTTGGATTTCACTGAATATATATAAAAACTCGGGTGTTGGGACCCACATAATGGAAAGACAGTTTTGTGTAAAATTACAGCTGTTGCTATTTATGATAAGTAGTAAGAAATAGTTTGAAAAGTTTGTGTAAAAAGTAGGCCATGATATAGGTGTTAGGATGACTTATAAGTGGGCAGTGAGGTAGATTGAGAGCTGCCTGAACAACAGGTCCCAGAGAGTCTTAATTAATGACATAGGGTCTAGTTGGAGGCCTGTCACTAGTGGTGTCCCCCAAGGTTCAATGCTGGGCCCAGTATTGTTTAACTTGTTCATCAGTGACTTGGTGAAGGGGCAGATGCCTCCTCAGCAAGTTCAGTGGTGACACAAAGCTTGAAGGAGTCGCCCATACCCCGGAGGGCTGTGAGCCTTCCAGAAGGATCTTGACAGATAGGAGTGATGGACTGAAAAGAACCGTCTGTAATTCAAAAAGTAAATGCAGGGTCCTGCACCTGGGGAAGAATAACCCCTGCAGCAGCACAGATTGGGGGCTGACCTGCTGGGAAACAGCTCTGTGGAGAAGGACCTGGGGGTTCTGGTGGACAGCAAGCTGTCCATGAGCTAGCAGTGTGACCTTATGGCCAAGGAGGCCAATGGAATCATGGGGTGCATTGGGAAGAACATTGCCAACAGGTCAAGGGAGTTGATCCTGCCCCTCAGCCCTGGTGAAGCCACATCTGGAGTGCTGTGTCCAGTTCTGGGCTCCCCAGCGTGAGACATGGAGCTCCGAAGTGGGTCCCACAGAGGGTGACAAAGGTGATCAAGGCACTGGAGAGGCTCTCTTATGAGGAAAGGCTGAGAGAGCTGTGCCTGTTCAGTCTTGAGATGACTGAGGGGTGACCTCACCAATGTCTACAAGTATCTGAAGGGAAGTTGTCAAAAGGAGGGAGCCAGGCTCTTCTTGGTGGTTCCAAGCAATAGGAGAAGAGGCAGTGGGCAGAAACTGATGCACAGGGAGTTCCACCTGAATATGAGGAAGAACTTCTTTACTGTGCAGGTGACTGAGCACTGGAACAGATTAGTCTGAGAAGTAGTGGAGTCTCCTTCGCTGGAGGTATTTAAAAACTGTCTGGATGCAATCCTGCGCAATGCGCTCCAGGATGACCCTTCTTGAGCAGGGAGGTTGGACCAGATGACCCACTGTGGTCCCTTCCAATGTGGTCCCTTCCAACCCTGCCCATTTTGTTACTTACCTGCCTTTAATTATTTTTAGAGCTATGAAAGGAAAATAGAAGGTTTAGAAATCTGCCATGTGTACATTGTAACTTGAAATACCTACAGTTTGTGTTGTTTTTCACTCAGATTTTGAAGCTGTTCTGAAGCTGGAACCTGGAAATAAACAAGCAATAAACGAACTCACTAAAATAAGGAGTGTATGTATGCTTATTTGGGTATAGTGGGGTTTTGTTTATTGGGGAGTTTTTTGTAAGGCTATGGTATTAAAAGCTTTTCATTCTTTATTACATTATTTTTAACATACCTTGTATTTATTCATCAAACGCCTGATCTTTTGGACACCTTGCCATTTTTTTCAGGAATTATCTGAGAAAGAACAGCGGACTCAGCAAGAATATCCTGCAGTATTGATAAAAGAAACGGAAATTAAAAATATAGTGAAAGTGATTGATAATCCATTACAGATTAAATCAACAGTAAGTTGTTATGTGAATTGCTTTCTATAATGATGGAAAAAGTAGAGCTTAAAGTTAAAATGTACTTTCTATGTTTGTAGATAGATACTCCTGATAGATAGCCTTGCCCGTGGAAAGCCAAAAATGTATAAATTTACTCTTTTGATATTTTTCAAGAACATATACGCACATGGAAATGCTGAAGTTCATAGCAGTGGTGGTTCATAAGCATTCAGCCTGCAGAACCGCCCTCAGCAAACGTGGTGTATGCATACATTTATAACGTGGAATAGGCAGGCAGCCCCACAACACTCTTGTGTCTGTAGGTAACATTGCAGGTGAGAGGGAAGGGGAGAGAGTTGAATCTGTGTTTGATTGAGAAGCTCTGGGTAAACTTTCCTTCATTTCTTCTGCTATTTACAGTTTTTAGAGTAGCCATAGTGGTTATAAGACATGTTGCCTACTTGTGTCATATGCTGCTGTCACATAGGGCTGCTTCTCAGAGAGCTCTGAGCATATGTTTTCATCCATGTAAACTGTAGGACAGCTGGTATTGGTTTTCAATAAGCAATATATTTGGACTATGAATTACAGTGGTTATAGTCAGATGAATGAGTTATAGATGAAAAAATGTAATATCAGCTTTCTTTATGTATTAGGCTTCCTCTTCTAGCACATTTAATCTTTGTATATTCAGCAATGAGTTGTGTAAATACAAAGTGTGCTCATACTTTGTATGTGTATGCACTCATGCTATTTGAAACCTTTTGTTTACCTTCATCAATAATGTAATTCAGATGGATAGTTTTAGTAGAAAATGTGTGATTATTTTGATCCTTTGGGAGGGGGGAGTATTATATTCTCTCTATGACTAGATATAATATTTCTTTAAACATTAATTTATTGTGAAGTAACTGAAATGCTATAGACAATTATATTTATTAAGTGTTCACTTTGGCTGCTAAATTAAGTGAAGGTGCTAGGTTGTTTGTGTTCCTCTTGTTATTCTGTTAAGGTAGAGTAAGTATAGATGAAACATCTGTGCTTTTAGTACTGCCATTTCCTAGAAGTCTAAATTGTTGAGTATGTTTAATCATGTGCATTTGCATCTGTATTTCTAGAACAATATACACTATGTTCATGAAATGAAGTTCAAAAGAAGTGATGAGAGGTTTTTTGTGAGACCTGTGAAGGTGGCACTAGGTGTTGGTCAAAAATAATGGGGATCATGCAAAGATTAAACAAGCTGAAGAATTTTAGCATGTGGTGGAATTTATTACATTAGGATGTGTGTAATTTGGTCATTCAGCAGGGTTGAGTTACAGATATTTATTATATCAAAACTTTAAGTTTTGTATTTTTTTCAGTTTTTAAATTTTAAAATTTTAAGCTAGGGGCCATGTTGCTGGATATTTTTTTATTTTGCCAAATTACAAAGCTTGACCACATAATGGGACAAAGTATATGATAGATCTTGCATATTCAACCTTAGTGGGAATAAAGTACACGTTTTTAATTATTATTGGGAAAACAGCATATTGAGATCCTCTAGGGTAAGGATATACTGGTTTATGAGGGTAAAGCAATAAAATTATCAGTCTTCATGTACAATTTTATGGTTTCCTGGTTTTGCCATTTACCTTTATTATTCAGAGTGTCTTCTCTCTGCACCACTACAGAGGTAACTTGTTACCATAAGATTGTTATAAATTACACACCGCTGTGTCTGGGGTCTGTATAAACACTTGGGTTGAGTCCACACATGACATGAGGTCTGTGCTCTGTTTAGAAGCCATTGCGAAGAATAGATATTGAAGAAGTTGATGATGATACATCAGATGATGACCTGCCCAGCACTACTTCTTTAGTCAATAACTGGAGGAATTCAGTGAGTGTTGAAAGAACAGAGACTCTAGATCAGGATGATCTGTTGACTACAGTTGATACTCCAAAAGCAAAGCACTTGAAAATAGAAGAAATCAGTGATACGCCACCATTACAGTAAGTGTAATAATTCTGATCCTCTTTTAAAAGGTAAATGTAGTTGAAATGTAATCTTCATTTCCAGATGTCTACATCTGGTGAGGTATTGAAGATACTTTAGAGAATCTGAATTAAAAAGGAAGTGTTGAAAGAAACTGCAGTTCTTGCACATCTGCCTCTTTGACCATGCAGTAGTTGAGACAAATATGATCTATTTAGTTTCAGATGGAAAACTCAGTCTTAAATTGCAAATACAAAGAAATTAATAATGTTTTCCTGCATTCCCTACTCTTTCTTGCTTGGGCACTCCATCTTCCCTAGCTGTGACTTTTATTTGTAGTGTTTTAGAATAGATTTTGAAGAGAGTTCAAGCATTCTTTGTACCCCTGTTGTGTGAGAGAAGAGGAGCAGATCAGTGTCACCACCCTTTCCTCTGCCGAGGCAGGTGGTAGCTTCAGATGTGCTCGGTTTCTAAGTCACACTGAGTTAGTTAGGCAAACTCAAGTCTGTCTTGCTGAAACTAGGCTGAAGTACAGAAGCTTTATCCTTGCTCATTGTCAGAACTTCGCTTGTCCACTGCTTTGACACTGCCTTGTTCTGCTAATAGTAAATACTTTTTAAGGAATCCTGATCAAAGAATTTTTATGAAAAACACTGGCCCCACCCACCTTTTCTAGCTCAGTTACATGGATTTACTATGAAGTGTTGAAGAAAAAGGTATGTTCTTAGCCATTTGTTAATTTCTAAAAAATAAATGGACTTAAATGACAATTTATAGGACAAAAAATAGATCTACTGCTATCAGTGTCAAAACTAGTTTATCCGTTTGACATTGTTTATTGTTTTGCATTATGAAATTGCAGAAAATGTGATTATTTTTTTTTGTTATATGTGGGAGAAACCTACTATAAAATGCAGTTATTTCCAGAAACAAAGTAGAGAGAGGCTGAGTAAATTTAAGTATTTGCAGATGTGTTTTTGTAGAACAGGTGAATCCAATATAAAGCTTGTATAATTTGAAAGGATTTTAAAACATCTGCTTAAACGAAAACACATTATTTAAAAAAAAATCAGTATTTTAGTTTTTAATGAATAGAAAGATCTCTAATTAAGTCTTAGGATGTCCTTAAAAGTTTATTTGATTATGCGTTTCAAAATACCTTTTCAGGCTGCCTGTAAATGTGAAAGGAATTTCATCAACATTGCATCCATCATTTCCTGCAAGCAAACAGAGAGAAAAAGAAATCAGAATGTCATTTATGTCTGCTTCTCCAGTTCCTCCCATTCCTGCAAATTCTTTCCAGCTTGAATCTGACTTCAGGAAGTTGAAAGACTGCCCAGAAAACATGTACTTGTACCTGAAGGTATGAAAAAAGAGTATCAACAGTATTTGGAGTGTTTCTTCAACATTAGTTGAAGAAACAATACGCTTAGGGGGAAGGGATAGCTGTGTTTAGAGCATTTTAAGTGTATAGTAGTCCCTTTTTTAAATTGTCTTCACATAACACTAAGTAGTCTGATGCTCATTTGAGTATTTCTTCTTCTGTGCCTTTTTATTTGCTTTAAGTACAGTCTCTGCTTTTTTTTTTTCAAATACAGGCCCATGTTCATTAAAGACTTAAATACATTAGTAACTATTAAATTCTAATTTCTCAATTGAGTGCTCCTGGGGTAATAAGACATAGCAACATTTTTAAACTGAGCAAATGCTTGAAATACATCAGTCTACTTAATGTGTACTTTTGCTTACATATATTTTGAAAAAAAAATCACAATTCTTTTAAGAGAGGTTAAAAATTACCATCAGCATAAAACCCCAAACAAACAAGCAAAAATTGTTTTGTTTAATGTCAAATAGTGTGATCTGGTTTTTTTGCTTTCATGCACTTCAGCATTGTCCATGACATTCTAAAAATGCACATGTTATTCTCATTACTCAATTGTATTTTTTTGTCTAAAAAAAACCTTTTTAATTTTTCCATAGCAAATAGAGCCCTCGCTTTATGCAAAGCTGTTTCAGAAATCCTTAGATCCAGACTTGTTTAACCAGATCCTGAAAATTCTACATGACTTCTACATTGAGTAAGTGTAACTCCTCCTTTGTTTTACGTTGCTTAATTATTGCTGTTCTGAAAGGTGTGGGGTTCTTTTGGTGGCGGGAGGGGTTGATATTTTGTTATGTGTTTGGGGTTTTTTCAATGTTCTTTCTAGTCCCAACCTCAGGCCTACAAAATTATTTTCAGCACACAGCATTACATGAGCATAGTGAAATCACTGGAATTACTGAATAGTTCCTTCTTAAGAAGTGAAACTCATCTTGAAAAATCAGGTAGAAAACAAGTGAAAAAATACTTCAACTGAGTGTTGTTGAACTGTGCTCTGCTTAAGAGCATCAGAAACTAGCCTTAGACAGTACGAAATAACTTTTGATCATGCTACTGTGTGTATGTTCTGTGAGCACGTGCAATTGCACATTGTCCTCTATTTTAACTTTCTATAGGTGAGAAATTTAGACGGTTTTGGTTTTATGCCATGCTTATTGTGATGCATTCAGACTTAAGTTATCTGCTAGCATTTTACAGTTGCCTGTGGCAAATGTGTATTGGAGACTGAGGTTCTGATAAGACAGGACCTAACAAATTATTTCTGAAATTTCTGTCCATGCTACCATTTGAGTCCTAAAGTTCATTTTGTTTGTCAGAGGCAGTGTACTCCTTTTCTGAATTACACTGTCTGAGAAGCACACACTCAGTGTTTTTCGGTGTTGTTTTATGGAGAAGAGCAAGCATAAATCAATGTTTGCCTTTCCCTTGGTTTCCTTAAAAAGTAGAATATCCATCATATGGGTGAAAAATGCTGCCTTAGAGATACGGTCCTGTATTTGGTGATACAACATAAAAAGGCTAGGAAGTTGAAATGGCTTGCTGTAAGGTAAAAATCCTGTCTCCCTCCAAAAGAAATGTGAAATTATGAAAGAAAAATACTATTTGTTAGTATTTGTAAGAAAGGCAGTGCCTGTTTACTGTTGATGAGAAAAATGTAAAATGAACACAATATAGGAATTTTCTGTATGGATGATAATTAAGACAGCTGTAATTGGCTCAGTTTTTTGATGAGCTTCCTGTGGCCACAGGTGCTGGTTCCTTTCACACTACCTGATACATATAGCAATGGTGATATTATGGCCAGGTCTAAGCATTAAATCATGTATTAGGTATTTGGTACATGACCAGCAGTCAGTTTGTGTCAGTCTAGGTTTTTATATTTCTTCACTCTTGCTCAGTAGAACAATAACACATACATAAAGGTTTCTGGGTATTGACCTTTTGCTTTGTGAATGGACAAATGAACAGGAAAGACAAAGATAGGGAATATGAAAGAGTAGGAAATTCTATTGGTCCTTTAATTTCTTGTTCCTGAATTTTTTAATATTGCTTGCAGCTACTGAATCTTTCTAATCAACAGTAGTTATTTTTATATTTTGTAATAATCTTCTTCAGGAAAGAGGAGCCATCGCTCATCCTTGAAATCCTCCAGAGGCTCTCTGAATTAAAAAGATTTGATATGGCAGTAATGTTTATGTCAGGTTCAGAAAAAAAAAGTAAGTAATTTGGTGGTGTCTTTGTGAACTTACTTAGTGATACTGTAGAATCTAGAAAAAATGTCTTAGTGCTATTCTTGTTTATTTCATGTAAAAATCATGTGAACTGTCTAGCGTTTTATTGTTTTTAGAAGTTAATATGAATGTCATGTAATTTTTCCTAATCCTTTGATTCCTTATTTATTGTTTAGACTACAAAGCTACAGCTAAATCCTCTTATTTTAATCAGAATTAGCGCTGCATTTTATTCTGATAAGCTAAGCTTTGCGAGCATGTCAGTTTGTAGCTGGTAATGTTGCAAATTTATGAATTTGTTTGAAATCGTACATCTGAGATCCAAGGTATCCAGATTATACAGTTTCCACAATTTACAACTATTTCTTGACAAATCCTGACTTTTCTGTTGGCAAAGAATGCAGACATCTTTAAAGCACTCAGCCTGGTTGTCTGTTTTGTTCTGGAGGCATCACTCACATGAGTTTGCAATTTACCTTGATATTGGCTTGAATTCATGGTTTATAAAAATGGGTTTTGTCTCAAACTTTATTTAGCACACCAGACAGACGACATAGTAGTGAGACACTTATATACAAAACATTTCTCTGGGACCATGTAAATTTAAATTTACTATCTACAGCTGAGTTTCACTAATAACCATTATACTTAAAAATTTTTGAAATGTGAATCTCCTTAAAATAAAATGACTTACTGAAGTGCAGTGCCTCTTGCAAATGGCATTCACCCCTTTACCTGATGTAAGCTTTAGCTGCCATCTGGCATTAACTTTTGTCTTCTGCATGTAGTAGCGTAGTGTCAAGATAGTAAACAAACTAAAAGCTGTCTGTGGCCTGGATTATATACCTGTTTAAGGAAGTGTTGTTAGGCAGCTCCTGGGCATTGAAACAAAGTGAGAGTTTTGCATTGCTACTTTTGTTTATCTTCCCTTATCTTAACTACTTTATTAGTAGTTCTAAAAACTTATTCGTGTTTCAACTGTCCATACACCCCTTACTTCACTGAGGAAAGAATTGGACTACTTTACCTTAAGAGTGTGAATCTCAAAAATAACAGTTCATGTTGGGATTTTCTGTTTCAGTTACACAGGTATTATTCAATCATGTGAACCACATGGGATTAAAAGATGCTTCTGTTGAAGAATTGGAGAAGAAATACGGCATTTTCTCTTAGCAAGATGGCTAATGTAAATGTCTGGATTTGCACTTTTTTCATGTGGAAATCAGCTAAGAAGGCTATAAAGACTGGAATTTTGTTGCTTTTTATAAATAATGAAACTCTTTAACTTGGGTTAGCCAAATGGCAAATCCCTGAAGAGGTCATTATTTCGTTCTGCAATACACTTGTTTTCCAGTACCTGAAAAAATACAGATCTGCATTTTCTTCGGTGGAATCTCTTTGCCTGAAAAACCATTGGACAGATTGGCATTCAGGATTTGGACTGTAGATAGAGATCTTTATTAAAAGGAAAAAAAATTGTAAACATTTCTTGGTAAGAATCAAATGCTGTATATTAGAATTATGCATGGGGTTTTTATTTTAGAAAATAAACTGAATGTTGAATTGAAGATACTATATTTTTAAGGAATTTTTTTATTAAGGTGCCTAAATCACTCTTCTGTAAAGATCCATCACATCAGAACTTGTACTGTGCAAAGTGAACCTGAGGTATGATGGCAAGAAAATTCCAGAATTTTTACTTGAGTTTATCAAAAGGTGGAGTTTTAGCATTGGCAGCTGAGAACCTCTGAACCTATTCCTGTGAACCTCAACTGTAATTGCAGAATAGAAGGAAGACAAATACTGTAGAATTAAACTAAAAGTTGAAAGAAAAACACTTTCTGTCTTCTTTCAAGACTACTTTTAAAACAATCTGGTGAAACTTACCTAGTGGGTCAGTTGTTCCTGACCAGGTAAACCCCTTAAGGTGACTCAGGAGGCTAAGCAAAATACCTCAACACTAGAAGAAGGCAAAAACATGAAATTAACTGAAATTCTTAGATAAAAGCGAGCATTAGGCATAATAAACTACTTGTACTGTTCATGTGACCAGGAGGAAATAACAACACTTGTCAAGTATACTCTGAAATTTAGCTGTAGAATCCAAGTGGTGGTGTGGAAAAATTTGCCTGTATCTCTAAGCTTAACTGCTGGCTCTTCCATCCTGCAGATGCTATTATCCTGTCAGTTCGCTTTCATCCTGATTCACCCCTTGTGCTGTACTCATGCTTCTCTGAATGTTTTGGTTTGTTAGTTGTGCTGTTTTTCAGAGGAATGATTAAACAGCTGTAGCATTCAAAAAGACTTCAAGCTCCCAACATCGATTAGTAGGAAAAGGTGTAAATGTTGTCTTCTATGTAGCCAGTATTAGAAAATTATCTTTAAAACATTTGCAGCTACGTTATGTCCTAGTTCAGATAAAATCCAGTTAAAAAAATACTGAGCTACATCCACAGTCTTGGTAGCAATTGACAGGAATGGCATTAGCACTGGGTCCCTAAGGTAGCTTCCAGTTAGCCCTGGAACTGAGCACCAGAGCAGACGGTGCAACTGGGGGAATGGAAGAGCCTTTTTGTAAGACTGCTTGCAGGCTACCTACAGTAAGAATTGTTATTACTAGGTGTGTCCCAAGTTACTGATAATGGGCTATTTATTCCCCTTATTGTAAAGCACTTCAGGTAAGATATTGGGGATACTGCTGTAACTAATAAATGGTGGGGGAGAGAGTAGTTGTCCGAGTAATTTTATAGGTATAGATTTTGTAGATACAGTATACTTTGCTATGGACTGTTACAAGTTGTTCAGTGTACAGCAGAGGTGTTTATTTGACTAGGTTATACTGATAAACCATTTGGTACAATGTCAAAAACTTTTTTAAAAGCTGTTGTATGAAAATAGGTGATTGGAATAGAGACCTTCAAAAGTAAAAGCAAGATGATGGCAAAAAGATTTGAAACTGTAGGCAGAAAGTCACCTACAGCTCCATTGTGCTGTGCTCTTAATGAAGATAAGCTGTCATGGTTGGATTTTGTCCACACTGCTACTTTTACAGAGATTTCTGTTCAGGATTTGTGCATGTTGAGGAGGGCTGATGAAGTTTTTCAAGCATGTAGAATTTGTTGAGGTGGATGCTATGATGCTATGCTATTTTTGTTGCTACTGAATTTCAGCTACCAAGATTTATCTTGCAGATGATATGCTACTGTAGACTTTTGCTTTTATTTTTAAATATAACATCTGGAGTTACAGAAGTTACTTCTCAGTGCATAGAAAACAATGCAAGATGGAGAGCAGAATGCAGGTATTTGTATTCAGAGAACTGCCAGCTTTACCTGCTCCAGGAGATGGCAGTGTTTTTCCCTTCTAAATTGTTAAAGACTGCCAGATTTCTGAACTGTAGAGTTTCATATAATGTGGAGAAGATTCACAGATGTGAAGCAGGTAAAAAATCCTGTTTGGGGAGAGAAGAGGATTTTTTCCTTTTTTTTTTTTTTATCAACCACACTCTACAGTGGTTATAACCCTATTGTTTTGGGTGGGGAAAAGCTGTATAAACAGTGTGAATTCCACTGTGGAATACTTCATAGCCCTTTGGTATGCTAGAGCATTCAAGGTGTCAAAAATCTGAGATGATGTTTGCTGCAGTGATAGATTCAGACTTGAGTTTTGAATGATTCATTTACTTATCAATGTTAAATTATGTTTTTCAGATAACTTTTTAATTTGTCAAGATAATTTTTTAAATTTGAATATTGTCCTCTGGTAGATCTCTGAGACACTCAAACTCCATATTGTCTTTTGATTCCATAACCCAGGTTGTTAGAATATTGAGGGAACTTACCCTAGGACTTAGTTCTGCAGAACATCCTTACAACTTTGCCTTTTGACAGTAGACTGTGACTTTTTTTTTTTTTTTTTTTTTTTTCCTGCTTTCCAGCAACTCTGGGTAGCTCTGCATTCATAAAGTAATTGTTTAATTTGAGCTGTGTTTGTCTTGCTTATAAGGCTGTCTGGTAACAGTCACACATCAAGATAAAGACACTTGATTTATTGCTTTTTCATTACACTGCTGTCAAAAAAAGGTTTTAACATAACTTGTACTTGGCAATACTTGTGTCAGTTACTGACTGTGGAAAGCATAAATGAATGTAGTTTGAAAACTTGTTCCAAAAGATTTTTTAGGACTGAAAATTAATGGTTGTGACACTGCTCAAGAAGTTCTTGCTGCTTCTCTTCTCCCCTGTCGTTTTGTTTAAAAATAGACATTTCAGCTTGCCAGTTGTCATACCAACTGCTGTTGCTTTTTGAAGCTCTTTTTAAAATTATTTTATTTATTTAAATGTATATATAATTTTAATAACTTTAATATTAGTATAAGGTTAACATACCTGTTTTTAATATTTAGAGTATAAGTCTTTGAGGTCCAGAGAACCTGTGAACATCAGTTTTAGGAAACTTAGGTTCTAGCTCATTCTTCTCTTTCACTAGGCAGAGATCTTTCTTTGTCAGTGATGTAAATACAGGTGCTTGTAGGTGCCATCACTAGGGAATACTGAAATGGAAACAGACACTGAACAGTTCATTACCAGTGTCATCAGCTGTCAGTTGTTTTCTTCCATCTTGCATGACTAACACTTCTATTGTTCAGGGGGTTTGGTTTTTTCGTTTTAATGCTGGTGCACTTACAGTGCAGTCTCTTACTCCTGTCAACTACTGCTTATTTATTTTAGTTCCTTGGTTCTGTGTTTTCTTGTTACTGCTACCTAATAATTACTAAACAGTCTGTCCTCATTTCCATTACTTACATGCCTTTCTCTTTTGAGATCACTGAAGAGCTCTTTGTTACTCAGGTTGGTCCCTTTTCACACTTCTTTATTTCCATTGCCATAATTTGAGCTTGTTATTGTGATGTAATTTGGTAACTCTGGTGTACCCTTCTCAGCCCTTATATTTCTATTTGATTGTATATGATATTTTCCTTTTATTTTCCTCCCATGAAACCTTGATGAGCAGTGTTACAACAGAGGAAGTAGAGAGAAGATGAAGGGAATGAAGCTTTAAAAGTTGGGTTTAGGTGCTGTGATGTCTAGGCAGCTTGGGATTGCTCTACTGTCAATATTAGAATCCAAGAGTATGGAGCATTGAATATACACCCTCTTTTCTCTCCTTCGCCTGTGTCCCATGTAGGGGCAACTGTGAGGCAAGGAGTCTCTGCCAGTCTCTTCTGCCCCTAGGTTTTGTTTGTTTTCAGTAAATCGGTGCTTTTCTAGGAATAGCAAGAAGGACCTTAATAAAAGCTTAGGGCTGCACATTTATTGACTCTTACTTCTCCACAGGTAAGATTCACCCTGTAGCTTTTCTTCTGTAGCAGCTGTCAAGCCACTCTTTTTCTTTCTCATGTCTTAGAGAGCAGTTAGTGTTTTGAACTGCATTCTCTTCTTGCTACTTTTGCATGATGCTCTTTTAACTTCTTCAAGGTGTATTTCTAAGGGTTGTGTTATTCAGAGGACAACATTGCCCTGAAAAATCCTTTGATGGTGATTATCCCTGAGAGAGCGGGAAACTAGCCTGACCTCAAGGAACATGTTCTAAGCTGGAATCTAGTCTTCGTGCAAGTCTGCCAAATGACCTGGAATTCCATTAGTGATTGATCTGACCTTATTTTCTTTGCTGGTTAGGCTTAAGGAAGGTACAGCTTTTGGGATAAAAAGTGGAAGTGTATTTTTCATTGTTGTCTCGTCTTAAGCATGCAGTTCAGACTGATTGCAACAGTAAAGCTGCATGGGTTTTATGCATCTGTCACTTTGTACTATTTCACATAAACCATTTGTATCAGATTTTTTTGTTACATCTGTCACTATGTGCTGATTCCCTCTCCGAATTTGTCTTCATTTTCACTGTGCCCTTTCTGTTCAAAACATTGTATTCTCCACTGCCTTCCCTCTCCTGTTATTATCTGCAAGCAACTCAGCATCTGAAAGTGGCATTTCAAGGCCTCTTCTAGTTTTTAAGTATTTCTGCTCAAAGCTCTTTGTTTCTGAAAGCTCCTTGTAATAACCTTGGTTTCTTCAGGCTCCATTTTGTTGAACATTCCACTGTAAAGTCTGACTTTATAAACTGAACCAAATACAGCATAAAATCCAAATTCATTTTTTCTTTATTCTTTTGCTTTCTATTCAAGTGATTGTTGAGTTCAGTTGTGGTCGAATACTTCAAAGTCTTTTGCTTTCTTAATAGTAGCAGAAAGTAGTGTTTTCTTCAAACTTCAGACCTCCCAGTCTCTCTTCTGCCAGTTGTTTCAGTAATGAAGTTTAAGATGACAGCATTAAAGGTAAATTTGATTTCTTGTCCCAAGTGAGTCTACCTGGTTTTTAAAGCAAGAGATGTACCATTGCGCATAAATAGTGTTACATTAACCAGCAACTGAATATACAAAAGTCTTCCTTGTCCTGATGCCTGATAAGATACATTAATACTCTGTATAAACTATTAAAGTCCTATTTTGTGGCCCCTTATTTAGACAGGTCTTCCACAATGAGCTGAGCATCAGATCAGTCTAAGTAAGGAGATCCTCAAAAAACCCTGTGAGAGACTGAAAGGCTACCGATTAATGGCTCAAACAATTGGCCATTTGCGAGGGAGGTTTGCTGAGGCCAGATTTGCATCCCCCAGCCCAAGGGGGGAGGAGGAGAGGTTTGTGTGTGTGGTGGGGAAACCTCTGACCTACAACAGACACACAACAGACACAGAGGGTGCCATCCATCACCAGAGAATGACCAGGACAAACCAACCTTTGTTTAGCAACAGGCTCGATTTTGAGCCAGGTAAGGGAAAAGACATCTGAGAAAGATAGGAGAAACAGATCCTGCGAAAGCCAGTGATGCTTTTTATCATGCCAATGTCTTACATAACTGCCTCTGGTGTAAAACTCCCCTGAAAGCATTCATCCCTTCTGACAGGGCATACCTGGCTCAAGTACAGTCATGTGAGAGGCAGCTGTCATGTCTTAGAAGGTGCCATAAACTATCAAAGACCCTTGAAGTGCCCCCAGACTCATTTCTGGGGCCTCCTACCAAACGACGATCTACAGTGTTGAAACAGAGAGTGGTTCATAATGAATTGCTATCACTTTGGGAAAAATCAGTAACACCTTGCTGACTTGAGAAAAATGTACTCCAGAGCCTTCATTGGAAAGTGAAAAAGCTGCCAACTCTTTCTAAAATAGCCTGAAGTTCAGATGTTTGAAATAAAAAGTAATGAGCTATTGCTGTACACCAGAGCCTGTGTGTAACGCTATGTAGCACATGAGCCTTGAGGAGTCCAATTCTCTCCTTAGTGTTAAGATTTCTTGGCTTTTTGTGATTGGATTCTGGTGGTCGTGAAAATTAGCCGGACTATTACTGGGTTACCTGTTACTAAATGCAGTATTTAAGTGAAAGTGTATGTGTTTTTTTCAAGCTGCGTAAAAACATTTTACAGGACACCTCCTGAGCTGGGGGAGGCAAGATGATGGACATCTCTCTGAGCTCTCATGGAGGCAGGTCCATCATCTGACACATCACATCATCTGGGATGCAGATGTAGAGTGCCCCATGTAATCCAAGAACTCAGTCACTGGCAGCTGAAGAAGTGAATTTCCCTTTCACAAGACTCAAAATCAGCGTATTTTTCCAAGCTGTCAGAATTTCAGTCTCAACGTTTCTCTCTACTTCAGTAAAATCTAAAAACTGATGAATGTTTTTAACATGGGATTTGCAGAAGCTATGAACAAGAGAACAAGTTCCACTAACCCTTTTTTAGTAACTTCCCCTAGCTTTGCTCTCAGAATTACATTTTGTCCTTGTCTTTGTCCTTTCATGCTTTTGTCTGTCACATACTGGGTTTATGTGATGCCAGCTGTACTGAGGACAGATTCCTGCAGTCAGTGCTCCTGTTGCTGGACTTTTATCAGGACAGCTCGGCTGCTTCAGACACAAAGAAATTTGGCTCTAAGAATGCCCACATGCTGCATATAAAACACCCAGGCTTTGACTGTATTCCTACCTGGTTTGTCCTGGTAGAGACAGGAATCCACAGTACTGCACAGCCAGAGCTCCAGTTTCAACTCCTTTCATAAGGCTTCCTCCAACTGCAGTAATGCCAGTGCAAAATATCACAGGGATTACATGCTGTGCTCTGAGGCTGAGGGGGGGGCTTGCTTGTTCCTGTTCATCTATCTGGGGTTACAATACAGGGCTCTTCATCTTAAGATCTCAAGCGTAAAGAGTTTGAAAGGAAGTTTGTTTATCATTCCCAATTGCCTAATGCATAAAACAGTTTTTTCTAATCTTCATTACTTTCCCCTGCTAATGATAATTTGCCATCCTATAGCCTGCCTGTGTTCCCTGTCATTGCCAGTTCCTGACTGAATACAGCCTATGTGTTTGTCAGAGCAAGGAGGATGTTTTGAATGGGTGGAATTAAATCAGAATAATCGACCAAAGAGTATTTTCAGGCATCTCAGTGTATTTGATATTTCTGTGTAGAAGATTCCCCCATGTACAGTAATGCACACCGACAAATTTCAAAACTTAACAAGACAGACATTTCCAAACAGATGAGCATCTGTTGGGACATTGCCAAAGACGTGACAATTAAATGTCCATGTGCCTCTAAATCTCAGGAAAAAACAGCTGCATTATGGAGCCTACGGGAGCAGTGCTACGCCCAGTTTTACAGTTTTATTTCAGTCCACAGGCACACTTGGACTAATCAGTGCTTGGGAAAAGAAGGGAAACCAGGCAATGAAGTGAGTGATGAGACCAAGCCCCCCACTATATTCCATGATTTTAGGGAATTGTCTCATGTTGAAAATTGTCCCACTTTTGTGCATAGCCTCATGCCTCAGGCAAGTTCCTACCTAGAAATTAGTTGTCCTGTAAGTTAAGATTTGAATTTTTTTGTCAACATACCTGTACTTGTGTGCTATCACTGCTGCATTAGAAGCAGATTTTCACGTGAAATTTATCATAGAATCATGGAATGGTCCAAGTTGGAAGGGACCCAGAAGGATCATGAAGTCCAGCTCTTAAGCAGGTGATCAATATTGGGATTGAGCCCAAGACCCTGGTGTTATGAGCACCCAGCTCTGACCAACTCAGGTGGAACATCTGAGGCTTTCAGAGATAATTAGGAGACTGTTGCCCAAGTCTAGAGATGAGATTCTCCTCACCAGCAGGTGAAAGTAAAAATATTTTCCTCTGATTGGGAAGGCAGCTCTGGGTTGCAGGAGAGCTGGGGCAGAGGGAAGTGCACTGAACCTCTCAGTGGGGGAGGATTCTGGCAGGAGCCAGATGGAAACTGAGAATTAGAAGGAAAAACCTCAGAGCAACTTTTGGGCTCATGTTACAGCTAAGAGTGCTACTCACTGAAGACTGTATTTGATGAAATTTACATGAAATTCCCTTTTTCCTTCCTAATTATACAGCTGGCATAATGATTCAAGAAAATCCGTGAAGTATGAAGTGAATTTTGTGAAGGGAAAGCGATGAACTGTTGATTTGTTTAATTTATTTCACAAGCTCTGAATCTGACACAGCTTGGGAGAAAGAAAATGCTGTGAGGGAAAAAGAGCACAACGCCTTTATCTTCACTCGATTATTTCTGCCAGCAAAGAAAACCTTTGGATCTTCAATTATTTCAGTCCCATCCTGGGGTCTGTTTCCTGTCACCCAGTCCTGGATTATCTGACTTGTCATATAGGATCTTATGGTTGGAATATAGGAACCATATAGGAATCATATAGGAATCATATGGTTGCTTCTTCCTCCCCTATCTAATGCTAAAAATGCGAATCTTGATTGCCCTCCTTACTCAACAGCATACCAACAAAACATATTATGACAGGAAATTTTGAAACTTCACAGAACTGCCTAAAATCCAGTATTGGGCAAAACTGATACCAGACAGCTAGGGCACAAACTGGAAATTTGTCTTCAAGAGGTAACACGTCTTGGGAAATGGCTGCTGCTATTAAAGAGAAGCACAAGAGGGTTAAACGTGTGAGGGTGTGAATGCCACCTAGATAATCAGATAGAAAAAGACAGGAATGGCCAACTGTTGGCTCAAGAGAAGATTTTCTTCCCTGAAATGGCTCACTGACGCTATTCAAAGGCAATAAAAAAAGTCAGTAGAGAGCCACAGCTTTCTGCTCTTACAGAAAGACACACAGCTTTCTGCTCTGATAGAAAGAGCAGAGTTTGCCACAGCTCCTTGTTCTTTCTGCCCTGATTTATTCCAGGATCCTCAAGATGCCACAAGAGCTGATGCAGATTTCTTCTGGTCACCGATTCATTTTCTCAATGTAAAGTGTGTTGATTTATGGATAAATAAGATGCATCGGCTGTGCTGAGCCATCTGATCAGGTTTGAACACAGTCATGGAAACAATGCTTCTTCTTGAAAGAACAGAAGTAGAATGGCAAAGTCAAGAACTCAAAAGGCTCAAATTGCCAGTAATGCTCAAAGTGATTCTTAGCTTTATTCAGCCCATTGGTGGATTTTTCATGTGATGGTATAATCTTTAATTACGCGTTACACCAAATTTCTTACCTTCTAGCAGCCACGCTTGGAATGTATTTATCTTCCAAACATGGATGGTTTGTTTGAAAGACTTTAGCTTTTTTCCAAGAGGATTTTTGGTGCCTGTATTCAGCCATCAAGAGGGAAGCCTCTCTGCAGCATGCAGTTCATGCTTTTAAACTTTCCATGATACAGTTGTTCAAAAACATGTAGCTACGTTGCAGCCGCAGGGAGCAAAGTAAAAGGAAACTAGTGGTCCTTCCTCAGCTGGGTTTTAAAAGTTTCATGATAGCATCAGTGACAGCCATGCACAGTTGCCCTGTTCTCCTTATTGAAGTATTCCTCTGTTTCCTGGCTGTTTGGCACCAGACGGGCACCTGTCTGACAGACAGACACACAGCCACTTATAAGTGTGTGCTGGTTCAGCTGGATCACATGCTACATGTGTATTTGCTTTACCTAAACAGACTGGGAATGAAAAATCACTGTAAAATCTACAACATCAATATATTTTTTATTAATTTTTGAGTGCCTTGCTCTGCTAGACTTCCATTATTTTTCTTTCATTTTATTTTTGTTGTTCTTACTCCTCTAATTTTCCTTCCTACTTTTCTTTTATTCATAAGTACTAATTAACTGTGCCTGTGAGCCATAACGCTTTCCTAATGAACAAGCCATGAGCTTTGTGAAAGTACCTTAAAAGACATGGAAAAAAACACTTCCAGCTGAGCCAAACAGCACATCTCCTCATGTCAGTCAGGTTGAGAGCAGCTCCCTTTAGTAGCCCTTTGGAGAGTTGCCGGAGCTGTGCAATTAAAATCAAGCCTGGAAGCAGCAAGAGCAGCCGTGCTCAGACAGGGCAGCCGTGGGAGGGTGAGTACCTTGCTAGGAGAAACCCAGGGGAGACTGTGCCGGGAGGAGAGGGGCTTCCTGGGGGTGTCCGGAAGCTGTGCCTGCTCTGACTTGTGACATGGCCCTCCAACTATCCTAAAAATTCACCACATCTAAGAAAAAAGAAAAACTCTGAGGACAGAGTAAAGCGAAAATGTTTCAGGGAAGAGCCAGCTCAGCAGGAAGATGTGGAACTACTGTAATTGGAGGTGCATGGGAGGTTCATGCAAGTTCACAGGAAAGGCACTTTAAATGGAGAGAAAGGATTAATCCTGTCTGGGAAAGGCAAAATGGGAGAAACAGGTTGATTTACTGCCTCCACAATAACAGAAACTGAGATGAATCTGTAACTCCATCCCTTCTTTTTCAGCAGATACAAAAACAAAACAGCTCTTCAGAGCTTTTGTGTTCTGCAACATAATAGACAAAAGAGAGCACTGTGAAGAAATCATCTAATTCACTCAACTTCCTTATTTTTTTATGCATTTTCAGTGAAAGATTCTCTTTACAGTGTTAACATAAAAGTAATGGGAAAGACAGAACAGAAATGGACCTCCATTTGGAGAAATTAAAATCTTTTAATACAACACCAAATGAAATTGTTGTTGTGAGTCATTGTGTAGCAGAGACAAAAACAATGGATGTTTGATTTGCAGAAGTCCCTGCTTTTCATTCAAGGCAAATGAAGCAAACACAGCTCTATTGTATGAAGGAATTTTCTTCAACTGGCTTGAGCTATTATCCATTTCATTTAGACCAGACATGCCACAAGAATAAATGTTATGTAGAAGAGGCATAGGTTGATGGAAAGCTGCAAGAATGAAGCTTCGTAGGGCTGAAAAATGCCTTTCCTACATTTCTGCACTTCTTGCACGTTGTCCATAGAACAGAGCCTGGAAGAAAGCCATGAACAGCATCTCTCAGGCTGTGCTTGCTCTTCTTTATGGAGGGCATCACTTGTGCCATGCAGCAGCGAGAACGGAAGGCGAGGGATGGTGGGGGATAAAAAAGGATCAGGACCCTCTCTTTGGCTGTCAGACCAGTGTCTGACCTTTTCTACGCCCCATTACTTGTTGAAATCATAGCAATTCTTCCTGTGCAAAGGCGAGTTTGCTAAACACGGAATGAATGAAAACCCTGCTTTCAGGCATGGAGCTGTCACCCATTGCCCTCACCAGCTGAGAGTTTCCAGTAGCATATGCAACACACATATTTTCCTTCTGGCTTTAACATCACTTTTCCTCACTTAAAGACACCATGTGAAAACATGACAAATATGAATCTTTCATGATTCTTTGGTGCTTCTTTGGACTTCACACTTCAGTCTTGTTCATGACACAAAGAAAAACAAGGTTAGAGCAACACTGATTTTTTCTCATAATGCTCTTTTATGTGTGAACATCAATGTAAGAAAAGCAAAGCAATGAATAGCTTTATAGAAAAGCTTCCACCAAAGGGAAATTAAAAGAGGAAGATGAGATAAGGCGTGTGTGGCCACACCAAGAAGTACACTGTGGCTTTCTGTTTGATTGGTACGCTGTGCTGGAAAAGCCATCATTAAACCTGGTGTAGAAAATAAACACACAGAGAGGAATGTCCATTCAGAACGACCTGGCTGCTAGCCTCATAATTATACGTTTAGCCTGTAACTTTTTTCTAAATTTTCTTCAAGAAATATATTTAAAAAAATAGAATAAATAAATAAATAAAAA